>JARYHS010004561.1:0-16022 GCA_031002005.1 Vandiemenella viatica
GCTCGTGACACAAAAATGCGTTATTGAAACATTTATACTTTTTCTCTTTAAGGGTTCATTTCCAAAAACATTCTTTCATAAAATATGATGTCACATATCTGAGACATTACTCCTAAGAATCCTACTTCATTTATCGATTTTGGTTAGATATCCAAGGAGATAAATGGCTCTAGATACAAAAAAAAACGCATTTTAGAAAAATTGATATTTTTGCCCTTTAAGGGTCGAAAAAACGAAAAATTCCATTCTTGTAATATAATGTTGACACGGCGGAGACCTCAGTCTATAATATGATACCTCATTTATCTATATCAGTTAAAAATTAAGGGAGATAAATCGCTAGTGACACAAAAACGCATTGCAAAAATATTAATACTTTTGCCCTTTAAGGGTCGAATTCCGAAAAATATCTGTCTTAATATATGATGTCACTAAAGCGGAGATCTTTATCTTTAAAATGATATTTCATTAAACGATTTAAGATAGTTAAACACGGAAATAAATGACTCTTAACACAGAAAACAGCATTTTAGAAATATTGACATTTTTGCCCTTTAGGGGCATCTGAATGTCAGAGGTAAGAGCAAGCTTTCGCTTCTTATTGCTGATGAGGTCAGAGGATGCCAGGTGAGTGAAAGAGGTATTCCTGTGATAAATGGTGTTAAGTCGCGGCCTTTTTTAGGGTAAATAAAATAGATTTATTAAGATGTCCAAAGGAAATTAATGCCTCTGATGATCATAATTTGTTGAAATTAAAAATTCCAACTGATATACCAGTATGTAATAATAAAATAAACAATTCAAATTCATTGCGTCAAAGTGTTCAGACCAGTATTTTCCACCAAAATATAAGAGGGAATATTTAGTAAAACTGATGACATTACCTTAAGCCTAGAAGAGATTCAAAATTCCAGAAATTTTAATGTAGACGTTTTGTGTATATCTGAGCATCATTTGTCTGATACAGGAATATCTCAGCTGTCCATCCCAAATTATAAATTAAGCTCTCATATCTGCAGATGTAAAATGGAGAAAGGGGGAGTTGCCATTTTTGTTAAAAATAATATTGAATGCAGTAGTGTAGTTGTAAGTAAGTATTGTATAGAACAATACTTTGAATGTTGTGTTACTAAACTAGAATATGATAAGGAAGAGCTGATAGTGATAGCAATTTACAGGGCCCCCTCAGGTAATTTCAGACTGTTTTTATCTCATTTAGAGTCTTTGCTACTAAGTTCTACAAATAGCAAACAAATAGTATTATGTGGAGATTTCAATGTTGACTTTCTGAATCACAGCAATGATAGATTAGATATGGAAGCCTTGATGTTGTCTTTTAACTTAACAGCACTTGTAAATTTTCCTACGAGAATACAAAATAATAGCAGGACTGCAATTGATAATTTTTTTATGGATATTTCTCAGTGCAGTAATTACAGCATACTTCCAGTAATAAATGGTATCTCAGATCATGATGCCCAGCTATTATGTATCGAGTCCAGGAACACTGTTAAACAGATAAAGAAAAGCTGGGTTTATAGAAGAAATATTAGTGAAAATAATATAAAACACTTCATAGATACCTTAAACAATGAAAACTGGTTAGAATTATATAATGCGCAGGGTGTTAATGCGAAATTTGATTCCTTTCTGAACATATTTCTAACACTTTTTGAAGGTAGTTTAAAAAAAAGGAAAATTCTCAACACTCCAAACAATGAACTGGGCATGGGATGGATAACAAAGGGTATTAGAATCTCTAGTAAAACAAAGAGGGACCTTTATTTAAAAATGAGAGAATCAGATAACTATGCGCTGAAAGTTCACTATAAACTTTATTCTAAAATACTAAGAAATGTAATAAGGAAGACCAAGAACAGGTACATATCGGCGAAAATGGAAAATTCAGACAATAAAATGAGAACAATATGGAATATAATAAAGACTGAAACAGGAAAAACTGTAAATCACTCTAAAGACATAAAAATAGAACAAAATGGATATGTGTATAGCGAAGTAGGGGAAGTTTGTGAAATATTTAACAAACACTTTACGTCAGTAGTAGATAAATTAGGCATAGAAAAGCAATCCCCACATAGTGCTCTAAGGCTTCTTGAGACTGCTTTCCCAAATAGCTTTTGTGGAGATGAAATTGCCACCAGTAACAGTCTCAGAAATAAATAAACTCATTAAACAATTAAAACCTAAAAATTCTTCCAGCTATGACAATATTTCAAGTAAATTACTGAAAAGATGTTCAGACTATATCTGTCATGTACTTGCTCACATTTGTAATGAATCCTTAATACAAGGTGTTTTTCCCGATAGACTAAAATATACTGTTGTAAAACCATTATTTATAAAAGGAGAAGTAACATGTGTAGACAACTATCGTCCCATTTCATTACTTTCAACATTCTCAAAGGTTTTTGAAAAAGTCATGTATAGTAGAGTAATAAAACATGTTACACACTATAATATCCTCACTAATTCACAATTTGGGTTCAAAAAAGGATCATCCATAAAAATGGCTATATATTCATTTTTAAATAACACATTTGAGGAACTGAATAATAAAATGAATCCTTTGTGATCTTGCAAAAGCATTTGACTGTGTAAATCATGAATTACTTTTGACAAAAATGGAATACTATGGTATTTTTGGACCGCAGGTAAATGGTTTAAATCATACATTGAAAGCCGAATGCAAAAAGTTTCAATTTTTTATTCTAAAATAAGTAAAGATGCTTCATCAGACTGGGAGAAAATAAAACATGGAATTCCACAAGGCTCTGTCTTAGGTCCCCTCCTCTTTCTGTTATACATCAATGACCTTCCTGGAAATTTATCCGACATAGTTAAGAGTGTTTTATTTGCATATGACACTAACCTGACTGTGCGTAAAACACCAAACAGTACTATAGAATTTAATGTAAATGAAGTACTTAGAGTAGTAGCAAATTGGTTTAAGTCAAATTCATTAAAATTAAATTTTGAAAAAACACATTATATGAGGTTTAAAACAAAAAACTATGCACAGCCAGATATATGTATAAACTATAAAAATAACACAATCTTAGAAACAGAGAGTATAAAATTTCTTGGTATTAAAATAGTTCAGAAACTCTGTTGGCATGATCATATCACTACACTACTGACAAAGTTAAGTAGTGCCACCTTCGCAATACGAACACTTTCTCTAACAGCAGATCTAGAATTAATGAAACAGGTGTACTCCTCATATTTTCATTCAGTAATGTCATATGGCATAATTTTTTGGGGAAACTCTTCACAAAGTAAAAAAGTTTTCATAGCACAGAAAAGAGCTATTAGGTTTCTGTGTAGGGTAAAACCAAGAACTTCTTGCAGACAACTCTTTAAGAAATTCAATATTCTTACAATGTATTCTCAGTATATATATTCTCTCATGAGCTTTGTCATAGAAAATTTTAACCTGTTTACACCCAATTCACAGGTACACAGTTTCAATACAAGAAACAGAAATAACTTGCATAAGACACAAACATCTCTGTCATTAGTACAAAGAGGAGTTAATTGTTCTGGGATACATCTGTTTAATAAACTACCTAATCGTATAAAACAGCTTTCAGATAATAAAGATGTATTCAAACAAAAACTTAGAGATTATCTTATTGGCAACTCCTTCTACTCCATTCAAGAATTTGAAGAAAATAATTAATTGTACTCATTATGACGTTTGCAAAACTTAGTTGCAAAAATGTATGTTTATTATTATTTCTTGTATTTGTAAAATGTGTATATATATATATATATATATATATATATATATATATTTACTATGATATGACTCATATTATGTGTATATGTATCAACAATGACATGTTTCACATCCCAGAGGTACTTCCTCAGCAGGGATCCGTGGAACAAGATTGATAAATAAATAAATAAATAAAAAATAAATAATAGGGTCGAATTCCGAAAACGTCATTTCTTAAAATATGATGTGACCAAAGTGGAGACCATAAGCTTTAAAATGACACCTCATTCATTGATTTCGGCTACGTACGAAGGAAGATACAGGCTTGTGACAAAAAAATACTTTACAGAAATAATATATATGATAAGGTACACTGTCAGATTCTGATAACTTTAAGACCTCTGTAGTAATGTTATCTACATCAGCACCTTTATGTTTTTCAGCTTTCTAAGTTCCTTCGTGATATCCTCAAGACGAATTTCAAATTTTTTGATCTGCTCATTTCTAATTGTGTTGTTAGTTTCGTTATCCGATTTAGACCCTCCCATTTCTGATTCATTGTCGCTAAAGTCTCACTAAATAAGTTACTTATAATCTTTGGCTTTTTAAAATCCTTAGTAACTTCTTCTCCATCCTTACCCATAAACGCCTTCCTTTTCCATTTCATCCGAAGTAACTCACACATATCCTACTAACTGAGATTGGCATTAATATCATTTCCTAAAGCCATGCAGCCTACTTGAATAGAGCTTACATTGCGCACAGGTACATCTGATTTCGTTACTTACCACTCTCTCCATTAATTTACTTTAAACTTTTGTTAAACTTAATGGGCCGCAATTTTGGACTCCATTTGTTACCCCTCCATTGTGGACCGGTACTACTATCGCACAATTCCAGTCATCTGGTAAGCAGCAAGTATCAGTACTCAATTTAATTAACGTTTCAAGATAAGATACAGTGTCACATCCTATTAGCTTTTAAGGAACTGTAGTATTATTATTAACACCGGCCACCTTGTGGATTTTTTTTAGCTTTTTTGGTTCCTTCATTACATCCTTAGGATAAATTTCAAGTTTTTCAGATTTATAATTGAGTGGGTAGGCTCGTTACAGTTATTTTTTTAGATAGCAGTAGAAATTTCTGTATGCATCACTCAGTAATCCCATGGAACAATAATATTTTGCATCTTAGGCACCTTGTTTGCCATTAATATTTCCTTCTTTTTTTTTTAGTAAGTGTTGTAAAGGGTGCAAAAGAGAAGCGAGGTAATAGATTATAAAAGTTTTGTCGGACAATGGTGGCATAGTTTGGGACTCGCTTTTTGTGTGTCAAATACAGGAGTTGGAGCGCGTGCAAAAGGAAGAAGCTAGATTTGTTTGTGGAAATTGGCACACGACGCAGTCAGCAACGGATATGATAAAAAAAAAAGCAGGATTGGGAGTCAATGGAAAACAGGAGGATGATTAATGCGTTTGTTATTGATGGGGATTGGATGGATAGGATCGAATAATTGCGAGTAGTGATGCAAAGGAAAGATAACCATGGGCGCTCGACTCTCAACTGTCTTGCATAAGGGACTGGGAGCATGTGAAGTGTCAGCGATTGTAATGAATTACAGTGGGAAGTGATGAATAGTTTATTAAAAGGCCGAAGGGTTTTAAATTCGTAATTGGCAGAAGTAGATGTGTGGAGGAATTTAACCCTCAAAATATATAAGACAGTGTTCATGATAATAATAACATAATAAAGATAATAATATAATAGAAATAATTGGATTGTGTGTTGCAATTACCACTGGAGCAAGCTGTCCCTCGCAAAATCAATTCAATGCATCTCAAACAATTAAAAAGAAAAGAAAAATCGAATCTACAAATTCAGGTAACATTAAAATTGCCACCTTGAGTTAAGGTTCATTGCAATTAAATGTAATTTTTTGTAAACGTTTATCTAATTAGTTCTAATTAGTATGAGAAGAGTGAAATATAAAGAAACTGAGTACACATATTTGGATGTAACTTGAATCTTGGATTTTCACAAATTAGTTTAAAAATGAATTTTTGACCCAAGTACTTAAGCAGGTTGGTACAAAAAATTTGTGATGTTCATAATTATGGGACTAGACAGGTTAATCATTTTCATGTGACGCATAAACAAGGTGCTAAGGCACAAAAGACTGTTTTTTTTATAAAGGAATAGTTATATATAATAAATTACCGCAAGAAATAAAGAATTAAGTATCTGTTGGAAGATATAGAGAAAAAGTGGGTTTCTTGGCTGGAAAGCTGTGTGGGTTTGTATAAATTATTATATTGTAGTATTTTTTATTATTAATATATAGTGTACATATAATTTTGTTAAATTATTAGCCACAGGCTATTTGTGAATAAATAATAATAATACACGTAAATTTTATATATGTCGACGGAGTTAGGAGAAGGCTGGCAAACATTTAGATTTCAGACAGCAATGATCTTAGTTAGCAGCAGAAATTGAGAGTGAAATTCTTTCTCTGATGAATGCAGTAAATATCTCTGTAGCTCAACCTAACAGCTGTTCTCGTAGTTATTTTGCTGTGTAGTTGTATTGGGGGCAAGAGCGCAATCACTGGGACTCATCAAGGAACTGTAGTTTTGGTCTGAAAACTGTTACACACGTTCCTTGGGTGATATTATTTAATATATGTTGCTCTTAGAGCTGTAAAACTTATACATACCTTACAAACATAACTCAAAAAGTGACGTTACGTTATACGGCGTGTGACTGGGAGATACTGTATACTATAACGACGTATAACAATCATGCAGACGTTCTTGGAACGATATTATTTAAGAATATGTTGCTGTCACAGCCATTAAAAATGTATTCATGGAAGAATTTGCACACGCATACAAAAAAAAAAAAGATTGTCACAATTTTCAATCGTAAGCAAACGACAGACGCCATAATTACGTACACACATGCCAGAGACAATACTAGCACATGGCATTTATGAAAGTAGGTTGCGCTAATATTAACGTAAGTTGTGTTTATGATGAAAGAGCGGCAGTATTCTTGTTTTAACATAGGAATGAAGGAATTTAATATTTATAAATGTTTTTAATCTGAGGTTGAAATGCAGCCTGTACCTAAAACAAAACTCTGTTGAATTTCTTAAAGATTTAATTTTTCTTTATTTTCAAGCAGCATTAGCGATGGTTTTGGATATGTTGAAAGACAGGCTGATCCAAAAATTGAAATTTATTTAAAAATTTTGAGCTACCATGATTTACGAGCAGAATTATTAGCAGCGCTTGTGGATAGGTTCAATGCAGCCTGGACCATAATGTTCCGCCTGCATCTGATCCACCTTCGGGATATCAGTTTATGTTGATATTGTACAGCTTTAAATTATTGCGACCGAGCGTAGCGAGGTAACAATATATGTTTTTACGCGGATGACTGTACGTAAACGCGACGTCACGATGACGTCACGTTAACAGTCGCGAGGCAGCGGTATCCCCATCTAGAATTAAACCGTTCATAGAAGCTGCCCGTTGTAGCTTAAAGAATTTTATTTAAAAAAAAAAAAATGAGGTACCGTGATTTTGGGGAGAATTATTAGCGCCGCCTGAACAGAGGTGAAGCCGGAACATCGCCGTATGCCTTTTCCCAGTCGCGCGCGGCTTAACGGTACGGCACTTTTCGAGTCAATTTTCTGAGAATTGATATATTTTACAGCTCCAAGAGCAACATATATTAAATAATATCACCCAACTAACGTGAACAACAGTTTTCAGGACAAAACTAGTATTCCTTGATGAGTCCCAGTGTCTGGGCTATTACCGTATTGGGTTTTGTTCTCTCAAGACGACAGAAGCAGGTGATATGGAGCCGATAAATGCTGTGTATATTATGGGAGAGGTAGGTTTACAGCTTAAAGCAGCTTACGGAGTCGAACAGCACAGCTTAACAGCAGGACACACCTTCACTCGCTTGCTGTTCACTTTGGTTTGTAAATAATTGTGAATTAGCACATTTAGCACATTTTACTCATTAAACCAAATGAGTCGACCACATGATGTTCACGATACCAGTAAATAAGTTGTCTTTGATCGTCTGAAGAAAAGTTGAACAAATGCATTTACAGTAACTAAACGATGTTTGTTAGTGTTTAACTGTAATAAATCGGCGGACGAAACCGAAGAAAAAAAGTCCTTTTTGCAGCAATTACTACGCAAATTCTTTTTTTTCTGTATGAAAAGAATCAGAGGCATGGGAATTAAAACTGAGATGCCGTTTACTAGTTTTGTGTTGTGCAGTGACTGCTATCACTGTTTTCGTCTGTGTTTATTGATTATCTGAATATGTTGCTGCTCAGCTGACGGACACCTATTTGTAGTTATGTTGAGTGTCTTGCTTTCCATTTTCAGTTAAATATGAAGTTCTTAAAATGTATTTAATATTTACTAGTCAATCGAATGTGACTGACTAATACATTTTTGTGTTTAATGGTCGGAAAATTGGAAAGTTTTATTTTTCAGTCTAAGCTACAATATAGATTTGTTAGTATCTACATGTTGCTAACAGAATTTTCCTGCAAGAGTCTACTGATAAATTATTCACATGTGTTGCATTAGGTAGGGGTGTGTTTCTCAATGTAATGTTGTGCATATGATTCAAACCATTGACTTATATTTTGCTCCAGTTAGTTGTGGTGGTCCTGGAAAATTCCTGCTCTTTAGTTACTTGCTAGTAATAACTGTAGGTGATAAGGTAAAAAATATTACTTAAATATTTCCGTTCAAATATATACAAGGATATAACTTAGAAGTTATGATGGTGAATGGTAACAATAATGTGCTATTCCTTACTGCAATTGACACATAACCATAGACCAATGTGTGAGATTTATTGATAGATTCCGTTTCATGATGAGATCAGTTTGTTTCACCACTTGTAGCTTCAGTAGTTGTTTGCATTAAGTTGTGTCTGCTCACGTTACTGTAGTTGTTGGTGCTTTGAGACATGAGTATGGCTTGGTAATTTACAGCTGATAGAAATAAACAGTTCTGAGGTCAAACGAACTATTCTTATCAGTCTCAGACCAGCTCATAGATAATAGTAACTTCAACTCTCTTCCTTTTTTGTTGCTGTAAGAATCACCGCTATTTCTCTGGGATTACTGGAAATCGCGATTCCACCTGTAGTTGGCATCATAATACTGCGGTGGTCAAATGCAAGACTCCGCTAGAAATTATTTCTGAAGTACGTTTAACGGTTTCATGCTGGTCCAGGCTATATTACAATCTAATTTCTGGTTCAAAATAATGGTCCAGGCCGTATTACAACGGAATTACTTCTTGAAAATAATACATCTTGCGACTGACTACTTCAGTATTACAACGATATTATTTATTGTTGTTGTAGCGGAATTGCGATCTCCAATAGACCCTTTTCTCCTTACAGTTCTGTGTACTGTTTAACAGGACATTGTGTTTGTATAGGCATTATGAAAACACAGCGATTTTATGATATGCCCTGTTGTTGTATCACTGAGTTTGTATTATAACATCTCACCTTGAACTTGTGATGATTATATCAATTTGACCTGCTGAGGATATCACTATTTACACTAAAGAAGGAGTTTACTCCTGATACGCCATTGACTGTCAATTATATATCAAACATGGAGCTCCATATTTACTGTCATGGAATTAGTACAACAGTGGAGTTAGCATCATCTATATGATTTTCTTGTTGTTTCTCCATATCTGTTACATCATCATTCACTAATGATCACCACTACCACTTACTCCAATGCTACCACATGCGAAACATTCCCCATCAGTGGTCGTGCTACTTGCATGACAACACACCTCATATATCAACTTACATGCATCCATCGCTCCAGCTCATATATAGGCCTCACAACCAATCCCATAGCTATCAGAATGAATGGCCACAGGCAGACAGTATAAACTCACAATGTGGCCCATCCAGTTGCAAAACATGCCAGTTCCAAAAAACTATATAATTTTTAACACTTGTTTCTCAGTTAGGGTGATCCAAGTTTTCCCTAATAAAATAACCTCCTCTGAACTACGTACGTGGGAACTACCCTATCAGAATATCCCGGACACCAGACATCCTCCAGGTTCAATCTCCTATAAATTCCTTCTCCCAGACACAACACTTATTATCTGTACTATTTATCTTTCTTATATTTTTATATTTTATCTTTCACCTATAGTTTATTTTCTTTCAAAATTTGATTTATATGTGTTCCCACACTCGGTTATTATGTTGGTCTACCACATTCAATTACCATCAATGATTATCGATCCAATACTTAAGCTTCCCCCCCTTCCCCCCACCTCCTGCACTACCATCTGCGCTGGCGACGCCATTCAACATACATCTGACTCCACCTGGCGTCTCACTTCTTCACGAATAAGTCTGTATGCCGAAATATTGTATTTTTCTTGTGTGTGTTTGTTTGTTTGTTTTCGTCATTCCCAGTCATCTTCATCTCTGGTAACTGTTGGGTCATATTTCATCATCCTTCCTTAGTGTTTTAGTAATATGCTATTGTACTTTTGTAGTTTATGTTAGTTGCCTTTCCTAGGTGAGTGGTATTTCTTTTTAAATAATACTTACATTTCTTTTGAATAGCTGTTTAGTAGTAGTTTTTGCCTTTTTTGAATGTTAATTATTACCATTCCTCCTGAATCACCCTGTATAATACAAAAAAGATCATTCTTAATATACATATAATAATTTCGCATTGGCTTTAATAAATAAAACAGGCTACACTTGCAATCAGTTACAGCTTTCTTGTAGCCCTTTATCGGATTATGTTTCTTGTTTGATTCCTCCTATATACTATATTTTTTTTACAATCACCGTAACTGACCTTCACCATTGTGGAAGCTTACTTTGCCTGTAAGAAGGTTAATACTTCATACTTAATTTGGTAGAAATGTGTTTTGAATCCTGGTCTGATCTTGGCTATGCCATCCAGTTTTATTTTTTCCATGGTTTCTATAAATTACGTTAGGTGAATTTTGTGCTTGTTCCTTCAAAATGCTATGGGAAAAAAAATGGGCGGGGAACCTTTAGTGGTTGTAAATTGCCTTTGTTTCCAATTATCCAGAACAGCTGTGTTCTATTTGTTAGATACGTATATCTCCCAATTATTTCATATATAAAATGTCTAATAATTTTATCAAAAGTACTGAAACTGGTAAATGAAAATTCCAGACAGATTGAGTGAACCTGGTGTACGAGCAGTGATGTCATTCACTGTGATGTTTCATGAATCCTAGGCCCTAGGATCCAGATTTTGGTTTTATATGGTTCCCCAAAATCACTTCATAAATGCTATTACCATTTTATTTATTCTTTATTGCTTGATGAGAATGCTCTCCTAGTTCTAATAATCACACTGTGGCCAAGAGGTGAGACATTGACAAAGAATTAAACTGTATAATCTAGATGTTTGTTTGTATTCAGGAGGAAAGATGTATATTGAAGGAGGTGGTAGTATGAACAATATTGAGTAGAAAGGCTCATATAAACATGTAGCCAATTTCCATTTGTTTTGGTGATACAGGCGTGGGAATATTAAGCTTAAAATAAACCTTAGAAATTGACCAACTTATTGAAGTACTGTATGCATACAAAAACACACATAAAGGTTTAAATTAATGTTTGAAAATCCCACCAACGTCTTCAATCCACTTTGCATCTCTTGCAACAGTACGTGCGGCTCTTCTGAGTACGTCTTGGTGTACTTTCATGGGGGTTGCAGTGTTTACAGTGCGAGCGAGTAATTCATCTCTTGTGTTTACTTTTATTCCCAAAAGTCTAGCACTTTGTGTCTCCAACTTTTTTTTTTTACTAGTTTTTGTTCATTCTACCACCTCCTACATTACTTCCCATTCCTCCTAAATCACCCTGTGTAATACAAAAGAATTCATTCTTAATATATATATGATAATTTTGCAGACATTTTTATAAGTAAAAATGGCTATATGAACAGACATTCAGTTTTACTGTAGTCTTTTATGGAATATTTTTTTTTTATTAGACCAGTATGTTTAGATAATATTCTATAAGTAACTAAACTTTCAGTTTAAAAAGTGTTTCGGACTTGCATATTTGATGTTGTTTGCTTGTATTATATTTGGTTTCATACTTTTCCTATATGTATTGGGTGTTATACTTCCTCCATTATTGTTGATTTCCTTTTTTTAAATTATATTCCTAGTTTGTTGTATAGTATTTATCATTATTTCATTCTTTTTTTTTAGAATGCACTAGAAAATGCTGAACAAGACAATATGAAATGGAACCTGTTCCTGATAGGTAAAGTATTTCCTTGTGTTATACAGTAAGCTTCTGATGGAGAAATTCTTGTTACTTTAAAATCTAAGTAAGACTTAATACAGTATTAAATGTAGATTATTATGCCTATCATTTGTCATTTTTCTATGGTGAATAATTTACCTGTCACTGATAAAACTCAGTATTAGCATAGCGAGTGTCTGATATTGAACATTAAAGTTTTATATTTTTCTGGGCACAATGAAGCTAAGTAATTCAGTTTCATAGTATCATTAAAAATATTTAACTCACTTAACGGCAAATACATTTGTTACGGATTAATTTAATTTTATCATATATGCAAGTGGTCATGGTCAAGTGGGAGGAAAAACATTTACTTTGTTAACTATGGCAGAATCACACCAAGTATGGAGGTTGAGTGTACACCCTGGCCTCGCATGAGGACACAGGCTCGAATCCCTGTGCGACCATTCAGATTTGTGTTTTCCATGGTTTCTCCAGGTCAACTCAGATGAAGGATGAATTGGCTATGGCCTAACTCCTTCCCAGTCCTTTTCCACCACTAATCACCTCAAGTTCTATGAGGCTTAAAGCTATAAGAAAAAAAAGAATCCTTAAGTTTAATAGCTTTTGTCAATTATATGATATAATGCTGGAAAATTTCATTGCATTTAGCGGAAACATATCGCTTGAAACATTACATACCTTGTACACTTTGTATGAATCTATATGTAATTATTTTTTCTCTTTAAATTATTTTAACAGTTTATTTTTCCCAGAATACAGGTATTTATATTGCATAGTCCCTCAAGTAACTGATATTTTTGTACCTAATCATTTAGCCTTTTATTGCCTGGCGCATTATTGTTTTTCCCTTCAGTCTTTCTTGATAGAAATATCTGATTCCCATGTTTTTCCTTTGTTTCTTCAATAAACAGGGGATCAACCCATCTCAAAACACTTTTCTCGAAGACACTGGCTTTTCCCTTGCCAAATAGCTCCAGATTTAGGAAGCTAGAAGTTTGCCTTCACCTCTTCCCTTTAGGAATAAAAGTTCCTCCCGTAATACCCTTTGCATTGCCCAGAAGTCATGACTTCAATATGGGTATGCAGTTAGTCTTTGTGCTGTGTGAATTTCTCACAGTTATATTACAGTGAAGGCCATGGCAATCTCACTATCTGAGGCCAAAAACGTGCCACATATGTAGCGAATATGCTCGAGATGGCACCTACAAATTTCCAATGAGATGATGAGCATAATGTCATTCCAAGGCAAATACCTGATTAGATCATAAACCTTATTATATTTGGACAAACTTCTATTTTCGACCTACTATTACAACAAGGCAATAAAAAATAATTTCCAAAAGTACCAAGAAATGTGTGCGACCATAAGACTTTCACTTAATGGAAAGTTTTTATCCCAGATTCAATTTTACTTCAAGAAGGGCATAGCCTTAAATATCGTGTTTTATGTATTTGTACAGTGTTTTTATTGCTGTTCCCTCCTCTCTTGAACTTTGTTGAGTGGTGGGTATATATTATCTTTGAATATATATATCATCCCACATCATTTTCCTACTCTGATGTTGCTGAGACTTCTCAAACCTGAAAGAGGAGCGATGAAAATTTCAGTTTTTGTGTATTTGTAAGATTGATAAGTCATCATAGTTAATGTATTTATGTTGGTAGAAATTTTACAACTTAATTTAGTAAAATATCTCACTTATAATTGCCAAGTCACTTGTTTTTAATTTATTTTAAATGAATGATCCACATCACCTAGAGAAAGCATTCTGTTACATAAAGCTTAGTGAACACACACTTCAGAGTATAGACTTGGCTCAGAGCAAGATCTCATAATTTTTTGTCGCTAAACAACCACAACACTTAGTCTTATTTTTTGTGGGATTTGATTTATGTTAATAATTGTTCTGAGTTGTCACTCGAATATAACAGTTCCATTTCAAAACCCTGGGTGTGTGTCTTGGCTGAGTAATGGTGGTTGTTGCAGATTTAATTGCCATCATAAACAAATTTCGGTTGGTTTTCAAACTAAGCTTGGTGACAATATAAAATTTATTCTGTTAGTTAATGTTGCTGGTCTCTAGACATAACAGTAAATTGATCAAAGCAAAGCAGTGCTAATGTGCCGAAGTAATATATTTTCTAACACTCAACTTTTGTGACACTGGGAGACCATTTTATCCTGACCGCTATTTACAGTAACTATTTCGATCCTCCTCAGGAGCAACTAGAACAGCATATCGTTACCATACAGCAGGCGGCGAATTCATATTAATTAAAAAACAATTTATACTGATTGCTTTAATTCTCATACTTAATTTCGGAAGTTGCTCAGAATGTGTCCTTCGTTTAATTAGAGCGGCTGCTTTTTCTGAGTTTGTGGTTGGCTGCAGGGCAGCGGATCGTTCGTACGGAAATGGCTCTAACTCACGAGCAATTCAGGGAAACTTGCCAGAACCATTTAGCATGTTTTTCAGTCTTTTTTACTGCGATGTCGCTGAACCAGCCAGTTAAGACTGCACTGAGAGGGGGTTTCCAGACCCTGACCGTGCATACGTCACTACTCAGTAAGGACTCGGATATTAGGCCCTGAAACAGCAGAGGGTGGGAAACGTCAGAACATACTCTGCAAGTAACACAGTGACGCCATTGTTCTATGAATCAGCGCATGCCGATATCACGAAACATCGCTTTACGCCTTGTCGATGTCGAGAACATTAGTTGTGGGAAAGCACTGAGGGTAGGGAACAGGAAGGAATTCGGTAGTGACCTTTCAAAGGAAAAATTCCGAAATTAAACTAGAGTGATTTGCGGAAACCACGGAGAACCGAAATCTGCACGCCCGGATGGGGATACGAGCCCACGTCCTCCTGAATTAGGTCAACGCCTGGGCTGGCGACACTTGTCGCACGAACAAATTCCTGTACTTTAGTAATAGTTACTATAATTCATTACGCCTCTGACACCGTGTTGGATACCTACTTACCTTATTAATACTTCTAAGTTCCTCAAGCTCTAGAGATTTTATTCTTCCTAAGGTTGAAACACAGGTCAAGTTTGTGTTTGGCCAGATCAGGTCAACCTGTCATACTCGTTGACCTTAAAAACTGGAACTGTTTTAGACCCGGGACGATATGCAAAAATGGTCATGGGTTTACACTAGTTTTTACAAAGCCCATGTTTCTGACCCATAAAGGATAACCCATCTTACCATAATTGTATACATTTTTACTTTTAGGTTTTTAGTCATCCTCTTATCACATATCATTTCAGCTATATCTCTCCATTTGCTCAATCCAGTTTCCTTCTGCACTTATTATGTCTAAATGTATCTACCAGGGTCAGCATTATCCTCTTGGTGCCCTTGATGTTAGTTTGTTTGCTGCTAACCAGTCTTCTTTGTGTTGATATTGACATCCTTTTTTTCTAATTTTTCTTGCCATAGCTGAGACTCACTGTTGTAGGTCTTCTTCAGTGTCAGCTGTGATTACTAAGTCAGGAGTTCCCTTCTGCCACCATCCCTGATTTGCTCACTAATGACATCCATTACCAGCACGAATAAATTGCCTTAGTGCTGATGCCTGTTTTGCCTATTTTGATGTTAAATGCTCTAGTATTTCCTTAATGTATGCTCACTGATGTTAAAAAGCCATTTTACATTTTCTTTATCCTATTGATGATCTTTTCAGTTACTCTTTCCTGGTGAATCATCAGTACTACAGAACACATAGTATTATATCATAAACCTTTCCTAATCTGGATGCATAATAAAAACTTTTATTTCCTTGCATTCTTCTCTTGGAATTGTCCTACAACAAACAAAGGGTCAGTTGTACTCTTCCTTTTAAAGACTCATAATGGAATGCAGTTATGTTCATGACTTTTTTAACCCTGGTGTCCAGGATTCTTTTAAACACTTTGTAGTACA
>JARYHS010004565.1:0-38485 GCA_031002005.1 Vandiemenella viatica
TGGCATTTCGTTGTACATGTATCCCTTAAGCTATTGCCCGACTTTCGCATTTCTACTGCTACACATTCATGATAGAGAGTAGGGAAAACTGAAATGGTATGTTTGGGGTTCCTTGAAACAGAGGAGTTCGGGGCACAATGAAACGTTTCATGGAGCCCCATGAGTGTTCCATTGTGCCCCATGGTTATGCTGTGCCAAGTGAATTCGCTCAACGTTTCCCTCCCTCAAGTAGACGAAGGAGCAGCTTCAGACCAGTCAGTCATCAGAGTCCTGCATGCTTTCTTACCTCCTGAAGATTTTCGTGGCTATCAAAAAGCGGGTGAACGAAAAACTGATCTAAAGCACAGGAAGATGGCAAGAGTATGATTGCTACGAGTAGTCCAGAAATGACAGGCATTGCAGAGAAGAAGAAGCCAATTCCTATTTCCAGAATGGAGTCAGCCAAAAGGAATTTGTGTGTAAATCAACCAAAACCAAAGAAGAAAAAATATCTGGTGAACAAGCTCCTGTTTCATTCATCAGAAGACGACGAAGAAGAAGACGACGATGACATGGGCAGATGAGGAGTTTTGTATTCTGTTGAGCCTGACCGTTCTGCACAATTGAACCGTCTTCCTGTATTAGGAGATTATTTCTTGATCGAATTCAAGATTAGAAACCATTCAAAATTCTACATTGGTCGAATCACCAAGATGAAAGATCAAGGGGACCACATGGTCAAATTCCTAAGGTACCGAAAATGCAACACCTTTATTGAGCCTCTTGTTGATGACATAGCCGCGGTTAATGAAAAAGACATAAAGCTACTGTTGGAAAAACCTTCTGTGTCTCACAACACTAAAAGACAGAAAAGTTTCATCTCATTCGGGGTTGATTTTGGCAATTTGAACATTGGCTAAACTTAAAGGATTTCTTGTTTGTGATTTAATAAAATTACCTGAACTCGTTTTATGTTCCAGATACCTCTGGGTTTTTTTTTTAAATTAATTCAAAAAATTAAGCTTTTTGTGATCTATGCAGTTTTTTTTAGCTGTTTCAAGGTACCCCTTACCCTGTTTCATTGTACCCCAGGCATGGGGTACAATGAAACAAAATTCATTTTTTTGAAAATGGCCGCTAATGGTCACATATGGTTTTTATAATAATAGTTGATGCATTTCGTTTATAGCTGATATCCTTAGGTAACAGGAAAAAATTAAAATGTTGAAAAAATAAATTCATGTTGGGAGCTGTGGGCAAAAACAACTTTTGTGTTCCATTGTGCCCCATCCTCACCTACTATTCTATACCACCATATTCGAGCAATGGTTTGACCAAAGTTTTGTAACCCAATTCCCTTACTTCTCAGGTAAATCCCCTCATCACTTTCTTCAAGTGCATAATTTTTAAACCTTTTCCTACTTTAACTACCTGTCCAATGTGTCCTGATCACTTGAGATTGTTATAAACTGTTATGCCAAGGTATTTCCATTTCATATTTTTAATGAGGAATTTATTCCTCACCTTATAATCATAATCAAGCCTTGGTATTTATCTGTGTACCTAATAAGCTAACTCTTCTTCACATTTACCTTCATCCCATGTTGACCTACCCAGATAGATATCCTGGCCAAAGCACCCTTCTGCTGTTTACAGTCTTCTTCCGTTTTGATTCTATTATACAAATGTGACGACTGACGTCATCTGCAAACAACCTAATTTCTGATGGTAAACAATGAAAACAATCATTCATTAGAATACTAATAACAATGGTTCAATACGGTACCCTAATGCACATCTATTTACACTTTCACTTCTTTTGATAGTACATTTCCTACCTAAACTTTTTGAAAGCTCTACTGCTACACTCTCAATTTGGCCTCCCTTGTCCATTTCATCCGAAGTATCATGCATTCAGTATGCTAAGAGAGATTCGCATGAATATCTTTGTCTAAAGACATGTTGTCGGCTTGAGAACCATTTACGTTCCTTACAGACTTTTTTGATGTGGTTGCATATCTATCTTCGATTAATTTACCTACCACTGATGTAAAACTGATTGGCCTGTAATTTTGAACCCTATTTATCACCCCTCCTTTTTGTATCGGTACTACTATCGCACTTTTCCAATTCTGTGTTATCTGTAAGCTTCCAGACTCAACTTAGATTTGAAGATGTTACTTACTGCTATCTTTAAGATAGTGGCAGTAATATTTTCTATCCCAGCCCCTTTGATAAGCTTTTATGGCTTAGTTCTTTCATGATATACTCAGAATGAATTTCAGTTTTATTAGTCTGCTAATTTCTAATTGATTTTCTAAATCATAGTCCGCAAGGTTCTTGCTAAAACAGTTACTTAAAATATCCGCCATTTTCAAATCCTCAGTAACTATTTCTGCATCCCTTAGCATCAGTCTTCTATCGTAGCCACAGAAATTTCTAGATGCACTCATCAGTGATCCCCAAACACCAAAAACATTCTTCATAAACCCATCTTTTGCCACTTTCTTGGCTATTATTTATTCCTTGCTTACTGGTTTCAAGCATGGAGGAAGGAATAATATGGAGACGACGCAAGAGACCTTTACCACGCATGGGAGTGAAGCAGGCCGGCGGAGGAGTGGGGGGGCATGGCCGGTGTGGTGGGGGCTTGACCGCTTCCCAACAAACACGGGGAATATGTACAACACCTCAAGGGGACTCTAGGATAAACGTGACGCCGCAATCTGGTGATGGATTATTATGTAACTCGATGAGACAAATAAAAAATGAAGAATAAAATTTTTTGATATCCTGCTTAGTTTTCGAGATATTCTGTCTCAAATGTGAAATGGTTTTGGTTGAAATTCAGAAGAAAAAATTATTCAAAGTCAAATTTTATGATGAATTTTTATTTAAAAAGACGAGACAAATAAAAAATAAAGAGTAAAATTTTTCGATATTTCACCTAGTTCTCGAGATATACTGTCTCAAAAGTGAGGTGTCTTGAGTTGAAATGCAGAAGAAAAATTTCGCAAAAGTCAAATTTAATGATGGATTCTTATGTAACAGGACGAAAAAACTCGATAATAAGGAATAAATGTTTTCGATATCTTGCTTAGTTTGGGGGATATACAACATCCAAATTGAGGGGTTTAGGTTTGGATGCAGGCTGGACCAAAAATTAATTCTGTCAAAGCCACAATGATTACATGGTTGACATGCAGAATGGATATTTCAGTTTTATTACTACCACTTGTGGTTAGTCTGAAATGTGTCCTAGACCAGAAAAAAAGTAAGAGGACCCACTCTAGGGATGAGCAACCCAGACATTTTGTAGGCTGGTACCAGAAATAAAATGTTTATTCAGTCACCTTAATGAACATTCTCTTGATCAAGATGTGTTGTCTAATTTCACAGCCCTACTTATTAGGACAATTGTAAAAAAATTATCTCTCAGTTAGATTTAGATACGGGGGGGGGGGGGGGAGAATGTTGTACAAAAAAAAGAGACTAAATTAGAAACACATTCCCCAAATTGATTTTGTTCAAAGGCCAATAACTTCTTTATTTATGAAGCCCATTTTTATTTCTGCATGAACCTGTTTCGACATAAATAGATGAGAAAGATTTCAAAATCGGTAAAAATAGGTATAGACGTATTTACAAACAGAAACAAGTCTTATATGAAGCTTTAAAAATAACCTAAGTCAATGGCCTGAAATAGCTATTTAAAAAATTAATAAAACTCACAGCTTCTCACATAACAGTTAATTTCATCATCCATTGTCAGTATAATCAGCAACGTGACGAAAGAAATCGTAATAGTAAATTCACTGAATCGCGAAGTAAAACACGCCCCTTTAAATCTCATTTTAAACACTCGTTAAAAAAAATGCTAGTCTATTATGTGCAAAATAGCAAGTTTGCTGATTTTCTACACTACACCAAGAAAAATTTGAGAACAAAGTCATCCCATTGAGAGCTATGACTAAATATTTATAAACGTGCTGCAAAGTTTGCGGTGTCTACCGCTCACTTCAACAACGATAATTACAATTCAACTTACTTATGAAATGATATTCCAGGTTCTTTCCTGTCTGGCCTATTTGTGCAACCGTACGCAACACAAGCTGGCATTTTTAAACACTTATACACAATACTAAATGAAATAATCACTGCATCTACCACAATGTGAACACCTTAATTGTTGGGAAGGGCCATATGGTCGCTGCCGGTGCTGCCACCATGCGGGAGAGTTTAGTGCTTGCTTCACCGATTTAACGTCACTTCTCCTCCATATAATTCCTTCCTCCATGGTTTCAAGTATTCTCTATTGCCTTGCTATCTCTTAACTCTGTTGTCTTCTTGACAACCCCTTTCATCGCTTCACCTCGCTATTGTGATAAGTTGTGTCTGTACTTCTCTTTATTTTCTGTTTTGGAATAAATATTTCTTCACCCTTTTTGGTCTCTCCATGAACTCTCCCCACTTCGTCTTCACTATATATCGTAAAAGCTTCAAAAAAATAATAATGTCGAATACTCTGAGAGAAGAGTTAGTTGTCTTGGTGACACAGAGTAACACGCAGACAGGCATTAGGCAGCGTCCATAAACTACGTGGATCTAGCTTTTGAAACCCCCCCCCCATTGTTTTGCCTCAATACCCCCCTTCCTTATGGCATATAGCTTTTTCCCTATTAATTTCAGGAGATATTTTGTATTGTTTTCATTTGACACACTGTCAGTAGGAGATAAATGTCGACTCTAAACTTGTTTCAAGGTCATCCCTTATCAAATGAGAACGAACCTTAATTAAATTGCGTCTAACCTCTGTTCTACCACCTCTCCACCACTACTAAGCTTAATTTCCCCTTCTTCCACCACCCCTCAAAGCCAAAATAATAACGCTAACCTTAATTCCCTCGAGGCCACATTAATAATACTCCCTCTACCACATCTTAAGGCCAAATTAATAACGCTAAACTTTAATTCAGTTCTCATTCAGCCTCTGCACGCAAGACCCTCTGTGTTTAAGACTACGCCAGGTATCGAACCGCGTGCCCCTCCTTCTGTAGCTAGCGCCTATTAAAAAATTATCACCGTGTTAGGAGTGGAACTGGTGATACCTCTGTGCTCAAGACCGCGCCAGGAGTCGAACTCACAGTTTGATTTAAAAGAATGTTGTATGTAAGTCATATCAGAAAAAAAATCGCGTTCGAACTTTATCAACAAGTAATAATGCAATGCGCTTTAATTTCCAACATCTATAGAAAGACCGAGAGACCTAAAGTTTAATTAATGCAGCTAAAAAGTGATTTTTATTGTCTACACTTATGAAACGGTGTAAAAAAATATTTGTATTTAGTGGAACCGTCCACGTCCTCTGAAAGTCCACAGTAAATTCTATAATTTTAAAGGCAATATACGAATATTCCGTTGCGGCCGATATGTGGGATGGGTGTGTAGGGAAATTGCCACCGGAGCCTGTGCTCCATTGCAATTAAATTAAATTAAATTAAATGTGTAATCGATACGATTCTACCACCAGAGCCACTTCACGTCTTAGCATATTGTCTGCGTGTATTCACCCTTCCTCTGATTCGTTTTGTGGCCATTAGATTTTGGTAATAATTTTAAGCTAGTAAAATTTGGAGAACAAATATGAAGATACAGGTTGTTCAACTTTTATTTGAAACTAGCTGACCCGGTAATGCTTCACTATTGCTAGAATTGAGTACACACATAGATTAAATAAAATGAAAGTTTGCATATATTTAAAATTACATATTTACATATAAATTTTAATTACCGTTTCGATCAATTTCAAGTTCATTGCAATGGTCTAGCCTACACAATGTTTTTGGTGATTCCATTCGGCATATATAAAAAAAATCTCTAGGTTATTTTTGGAGAAATGTGCTAAATACGAAAAAGTTGTACGTGAAAAGTAGGTTTAAGAGGGGTGAAAGGTGAGAGCGGGTGCAGTTTTGTAAACTCAGTGTAAACATCAATTTCACTTTTTTAAAAACATATTTCTTCGATATCGAATAAAAACTGAAGATATGTGTGTTGTCACAAAAACTTTAAAATAATTTTTAACATTCAAGTTCGAGTTTCTTGATCAGCAATGTCCGATCGGAATCGGTCCTGTCGTGTTTAAAAGGAAATGTATACTCTAAGAATATCGCTATGTGCTTTGACCACCGTTTTCGAATTATTTCCAAAAAAGTGAATGGTTTCAAGTATAAATTTTGCTTAATTAGGGTGATGGATGGGTTTTTTAAACCAAATGTAGACTGTATTTTCTCTTTGCTTTAATGTACTCATTGTACTGTATACTCGTGGAAAGTTCAATCCAAATAAAAAAAACTGTGAGTTTGTGTAACGAACATTGGAAATTAAGAGAGGACGGAGTAAAGTGAGAGAGGGGTTAGGATTTGGGAAACCAAATGTAGACAGTATTTTTTGTTTGTTTTAAAGTATACATGTCAGAGTGCCATCGATATAGGATAAAAACTGTGGGTATGTATAAAGAACACTGGAAAAAAATAAGGGGTTAATAAAGGAGGAGAGGGATTGAGTCTTTGAGAACAAAATGTAGACCGTATTTTTCTCACTGTTTTTAATTATACATATGCAAAATTCCATCGAAATGGGATAAAAACTATGGTCTTCTATAAAGATCACTTGAAATTAAAAGGGAGGAGGTAAAGGGGGAGAAGGGGTTTAGTTTTCGCAAACCAAACGTAAGCAGTATTTTTCTGTTTGTTTTAAAGTATACATGTGCAAACTTCCTTCAAAATCGGATAGAAACTGTAGCTTTATAGAAAATTGACAATAATGAAGGGGTGGAAAAGGGGAGAGGGAGAGTTTTCGTAAAACTAATGTGTACACCATCGAAATCGGAAAAAAGTGTGGGTTTGTATAAAAATGAAGGGGTGTAAATGGGGAGTGTGGCTTTTGGATGCTTAATTTAGTTAGATATATCCATGAAATAATACACATTTGTGTCAAATTTCAAGGTGATCGATCAAACGGTATCGATTGTAGCTTTGTATATGAATAAATAAATAAAATATATTGACTAAAATTAATGGGGTGGAAAGGGAGAGAGGGGTTGGGTTTTGTAAACCAAATTTATACAGAATTTTTCTGTTGGTTTTAAAGTACAAAAGTTCCTTTAAAATCGGATAAAAACTGAAAGAACATTGGAAAAATTCAAGGGTGTAAAGGGGAAAAGGGGGTTGCGTTTTTGGAAACCATATTTAGGCAGTGTTTTTTCGGTTTGTTTTAAAGTATATTTGTGGAAATTTCCATCGAAATCGGATAAAATCCGGGTTTTGTTAAAATTAAGGGGTCCTAAAGAGGAAGAAAGGTTGTTTTTTTGGAAACCATGTATAGGCAGTATTCTTTTTGTTTTAAAGTATACGTGTGCAACTTTCCATCGAAATCTGATAAAATCTGCGGTTTTGTTTAAGTTAAGGAGTGTAAAGGGGAAGAGGATGAGTTTTTTTTCAGGAACCTTCGCAGTGACGCACTCAACAACTCATCAAAGTTTCATGGAAAACGGATGAACGGCATAGTAGCTCAAAGAGGGCAAACATACAAACATTCACTTATACAGGGTCCGGCAATAAAACCTCCCTCATTTTAAGAGGTTGTCACAGAAAAACTAAATATGATAGAGAATAATTATTTTTATTTATGAAAAAATACTTACTTTGCCATTTTTAATTATTTGGTTTTAAAAATTATATCTGCTAAATGACGTCCTCCATTGTTGATACATTGACGAAGTCTATCCCGAAAGTTCTCCATACATCTTCGTGTCATTTCTCTTGGAATGGCTGCCACTTCTTGGGAAATAGCCTCTTTAAGTGCTTGCAGTGTTGTGGGACGTTGTTTTGTACACTAGAGCCTTCAAGTGCCCCCAAAGAAAAAATCACAAGGCGATAAATCAGGCGACCTTGAGGGCCATGCGATATCTCCCCGCAAAGGGAATCAACTCCCGCAATATTTCCATAGAACGCCGAGAGGTATGGGATGTTCCTCCGTCTCGCTGGAACCACACTTCTTCATCTTCATGATCTGTAATAAACTGGTTTAGCCTAGGTTGTAGGAAGGTCTCTATAATGTGACAATAACGGTTGGAATTAACCGTTACCGTGAGGCCACCTTCTTCGAAAAAATACGGTCCCCACATAAAACATTCAACAACAGCGCACCAAACTGTCACATGAGGGCTGTGTAGTGGTCGCTGATGAATTTGACGGGGGTTTTCTGCAGCCCAGTAGCGGAAATTTTGTATGTTTACAGTTCCTGAGATGTGAAAATGGGCCTCATCCAAAGAAACAAACAAAGCGCCAGGTGAAATGTTTTGAAGAATTTCTTCACATGGAGCTCTGCGAGTTTCAAAATCTCTTTCACTTAATTCCTGGGTAACAATCATTTTGAAGGGGTGCATATGAAGTTCTATATGAAGAATTCTTCTTACATTCGTATCAGATAATCCCAGGGCAGCTGTATGCTTAAGTGCTGAACTGCTTGGTGATTGTTGCACAGACACACTCACACGCGCCACGTTTTCCGGCCTTGTTGCAGTCCACGGACGGCCTGTAGGTTTTTTCTTTTCAGTGCTGAACCTGTCTTTCTGAAGTTTAACACCCACAGTTGAATATTTTTATCCGGGAGACGATCGTGTCGGCCAAGTTCGAATCGTCTCCGAAACGCTCGCTGAGTACTGATCAGAGAACCACCGTTGCGAATAAATTCCTCCACAACAAACGCACAATGCTCACCAAGCCACGCCATGGCGTACACTGAAAATGGCACGTACACCGCTTTCAAACAAAACACTGTCCACACTAATATCTTTGCTACAACCCGCACGCCGGCTACGTCAAATGCGAGAGGTTTTTTTGCCGGACCCTGTATATATAGAAGAGACGCATTTCGCCAGCAATGAAACGGGCAACAGCTTGAAAACTAATACGAAAGTTAGCAAGAGCATATTGAAAAAGAACTGATTCGCAGTGATTTTTTAAGATTATTTTCCGCGTTCACATTGTAGCCTGTCTAGCCGATCACTGTTTTCTTTGCATCCCATTTTGTATGTAGTAACTACTAAAAGTTTGTAGACCATCGCTTTTGGTTTGACGTAATCCTCCATGTATTCATATACTCATCTGACTTTCTTCGATGATTTCCAGAAATCATCCAGTCGAAATCGACGGGAAAGCACGGAATTCAGAAAGCTGGATGGCCGCAAAGGCAAATCGAACCCCAGACTCGAGCATTATCGCTCATCCACAGGGCTTCGTCTCTATTGCTCACGCGTTAAACTAAGCTAACACAATGCAACATGCTGGGCCTGCCTAACCTTAATCATCTACAATAACCTCAATTACTGCTAGGGTGTGATGGTTTATTAATCTAAAACTGTGGTTAACCTCTAGAGCATCCCATCCTCCTTACATAAAGTTAGCGCTTCACAAGCGCTCCCAATTTATGAAAAAAATAAGGATTAACCTGAGCTTACGCTGACTTATACCACCTTCATTACGTGAAGTAAACGCTTCACAAGCTATTTTGAATAAAATAGTGAACATAACTGTAACACCTCGATCGAGATTTAACTTTTTCTGAATGTGCCAGCCTACAGTAACCTAAGTTACTGCTGGTGGACTAACCTAACTTGGGCTAACCTAACATATCTTACCTCAATATAGCACGTAAGTAGGAAGAAGTAGCCGATTGAAGCCTGATAAGCTCTTTGGACAACCGTAAAGAGACTCCACTCGTCCGCGTGACGTCACAAGATGGCCTCCCCCAGTTTGGGCGACCAAGATGGCCGCCGTTAGTTCCTCTACCAGCCGCACAGATGGCACCATCTCCTGGGGGCGCTGGACCGTTAGTTCATTTATCGGCGGCTAGATGGCAGACACCGTTAGTTCTTTGGGCGACTGGTAGATGGCGTTCGGTCACCGGTTCGAGTCCGGCCGCGGTGTTTTTATTGAAAAAGCCGTTCCAACTCGTCAATTTCAAAACGAAAATCAAAATTTTAGTTTCCATACCTAGAGAGGATACCTGCCTTGAATAAAAAAAGCATAAATGTTTCCTTTTAAACGTTCGATATGGGGGGAAAAAAAACCGTCATAAACTCCAGATATAAAACCGAGGAAGAATTCTATGTGTACCTGTTTTCATGAAATTATTTAGCGTTCTTGCCTCGCATTCGGGAGGACGGAGGTTCCGGGCATCCATGGTTTCCCAAAATCACTCCAAGTGAATGCCGGGGATGCTACCTTCAAAAGGCCATGACCGAATTCATTCCCATTCCTTTCCCGTCTCTAAAGACCACGTTGTTAGAGAGACGTTAAAAAAAATGGACCCATTGGTTTAAGTAGACAATGGACGATTAGTTCATCCATTAATCGAGTATGATGGTCACGAATCCACTTCCTCTCAGATGTATACTGTTTGATACAGATGTCAAGCTAGCTAAAGAAGTGGGCGATAAATTTTTCCTTTTAACATTCGATATGAAAAAAAAAAAGTCATAAACTCCAGATATAAAACCGAGGAAGAATTCGATGTGTACCTGATTTCATGAAATTATTTAGCGTTCTTGCCTCGCATTCGGGGAATCCCCCTTCCGGGCATCCAGATTTGGGTTTTCCATGGTTTCCCCCAGGTGAATGCCGGGATGCTACCTTCAAAAGGCCATGACCGAATTCATTCCCATTCCCGTCTCTAAAAACCACATTGTTAGAGATACATTTAAAAAAAAATTCGACTGCCGAGGTGCAAAGTATCCTGGTTTCCGAAAGATGGCGTGGCACACATCATTTCACCAAGCTTTTACGAGAAATATTTCAGGTATTCCTGCCTGCTGTCTGTCTGCTATTATCGGTATATCAATGTGACAAGTATTTCGAAACTATGGAGTTATTCTCGGCGTTCCGTTTGCCCAGGTTGCGAAACTCTGTACACAGCAAGGTGCAAATATTTTCTTCGGTTTTGTGTCGTGAAATATACTTGCGTTTGATTAAGCGTGAACCATTACTATTTTTTACTAAAAACAAAAGAAGTCCACATTAGCGTATATTACCTACAAAACATTTCTGTTCCCATGTCTCCGTGTTATTACAGAGCAAAGCACATACTATTAATCAGTCACATTGCTATACAGTACAGCAATATTTCATATATGTTATTCCCCCCAAACTTAGTGGCCAAGAATTAAAGAATATTTCACACATCTCCAATGACACCTGATAAAGTGAAGTTACAGTGAGTTTATTCCTTGACAGCCTTTTTAGTCCCTGGCTTTACCCTATAATGTCTGATCATAGTCCTCTATCCCCCCTCCCCTTTTTCTATATAGTGTTCCTAATTAAAAATTCATTCATATACCGAAAACATACTTTTGCACATCATATCGGATTCGTTATGAACCAATTTAATAGCTAACAGCATTAATGATAGCTCACGAATTTTGGCTAGATACATTTTCATAGAAGATCCCCACACATCGACAAGTATCCAAAACGTCACCATAGGTTCTATTACGCCTAAGATAGTGCTCACACCTGAACTGTCGTAAATTGTTAGGTCAAAGTGGGTGTTTAGATATTTTATCCACTCAGGCCTCATCACCTAAAGTCTAGTGCGAGATTGTGGTCATGGTCAACTTAGACTCCATACACCACTCAGAATTATTCCACCAATATCCATTCTAACAGCATTATACCCCACCTACAGCCCCTGACACTCTTCCAATGACATCCCAGCCCCAGCTCCTTAATTATGTCACTTACTGAATATTTTCCACAGATAAATCTAGATGCCCTCCTTCGCACCTTGCATTTGATGTACAAAAAATGTGGACTGGTCAAAGTGGGTGTTTAGATATTTTATCCACTCAGGCCTCATCACCTAAAGTCTAGTGCCAGATTGTGGTCATGGTCAACTTAGGCTCCATACACCACTCAGAATTATTCCACCAATATCCATTCTAACAGCATTATACCCCACCTACAGCCCCTGACACTCTTCCAATGACATCCCAACCCCAGCTCCTTAATTATGTCACTTACTGAATATTTTCCACAGATAAATCTAGCTGCCATCTTTTGTACAAAAAAATGTGGACTCCATACTACACCACACAAGCAATGGTCTGACTGTGGGTTTGTACCCAAGTCCTTCGCTTCTCTGGTACATCACCCCTCTCTGTTAAATGATTTTTATATAGTGAGAATCAAAAATTCACATGCCAACACAAACGGCAGTAAACTGTAAAGAGCACATCGAAATGGGAGATTGCCTAAGCCCTGAAACAATGGTTAGAAGCACACGTTGATGGTGAGCATAATTCTAGACTCAAATCCACATAGGAATGACACACGCACACACTTGTACATGCATACAACGAGGTCGACAGAACTAACAGCAAGCATCACGGAAACGATGAAGTGGGGCAGAATTGTCATTACAACTGATTAACAGGACAGAACTATCGTTACAAAAATCATCAGACAGACGAGTTAAAGTCAGTTACCACCATACTTAAGCTTACATCCACAAAGACAGGCGCAGATACACATGTCCAAGTCTACAGAGAGTTCAGTATAGCTACCGGCAACAATCATGGAAACAAAAAAAAGTGGTGTAGTACTCTCTTGCCTCATGACTGGCTGAAAAACAGAAGTCTCCTTACATATCATCAGCCTGGCGAGATAGAAGGTGTGCAAAAGATGGCATGTTTTCACCATAAACCTAAGTGTTTATACCATTAATAGTGTTCATCACGCCCCAGTTGATTATATTTACCATCAACACGTCTCTCCCACACCGCAACCCTTTCTACCATTCAGTAAAAAAGTGACGCAGGTACCATGAGTTACAATAGACACTTGACTATCAGATCTCGCCCACAAATCCATACATCTCGATACACTAGCACAAACAAACATAAGTGGAGGGACAGCAAAATCATACACCCAGACAGACGTGTTTATAGAAGGTATCACCATATTTACGCATACAGACACACAGAGATAGGGACGCATACACACGTACATTTCCATGCCTACAGCGATCTCGACTCAACAACTAGCCCAATCGTGGTAACGAAAAAGTGGTACAGAACACCCATGACTGACCAAAAATCATAGAAAGACACACACACACACATACACATGTCAATGCATTCACACAGTTCCATTCATCACCATACATAACTGGAGGAAAGAGACTGAACATGCTAGATCCAAACTGAAGAGTTACAGGATGTGTGAAGTTTGAAATCACAGCCACATCTCGCCCACACCGCAACCCTTTCTGTCATTTAGTAATATGTGCCCCCATGTACCACGAGTAGCAGTAGACACTTGGTCATCAGACAGATAACATAACTCCCATATTCATACTAGGTCTCACCCACAAATCCATATGTCACCTCACACAAGCATAAGTGCAGGAACAGCACATCATACATCCAGAAAAACGAGATAAAGGAAGGTATCACCACATTTACGCAAAAAACACACAGAGATAGAGATGCATACACACGTACATTTCCATGCCTACAGCGATCTCGACTCAACAACTAGCCCAATCATGGCAACGAAAAAGTGGAACAGAACACCCATGACTGGCCAAAAATCATAGAAAGACACACACACACTCACATGTCAATGCATTCACACAGTTCCATTCATCACCACACATAACTGGAGGAAAGAGACTGAACATGCTAGATCCAAACTGAAGAGTTACAGGATGTGTGAAGTTTGAAATCACAGCCACATCTCGCCCACACCGCAACCTTTTCTGTCATTTAGTAATATGTGCCCCCCCCCCCCCATGTACCACGAGTAGCAGTAGACACTTGGTCATCAGACAGATATCATAACTCCCATATTCATACTAGGTCTCACCCACAAATCCATATGTCACCTCACACAAGCATAAGTGCAGGAACAGCACATCATACATCCAGAAAAACGAGATAAAGGAAGGTATCACCACATTTACGCAAAAAACACACAGAGATAGAGATGCATACACACGTACATTTCCATGCCTACAGCGATCTCGACTCAACAACTAGCCCAATCATGGCAACGAAAAAGTGGAACAGAACACCCATGACTGGCCAAAAATCATAGAAAGACACACACACACTCACATGTCAATGCATTCACACAGTTCCATTCATCACCACACATAACTGGAGGAAAGAGACTGAACATGCTAGATCCAAACTGAAGAGTTACAGGATGTGTGAAGTTTGAAATCACAGCCACATCTCGCCCACACCGTAACCTTTTCTGTCATTTAGTAATATGTGCCCCCCCCCCCCATGTACCACGAGTAGCAGTAGACACTTGGTCATCAGACAGATATCATAACTCCCATATTCATACTAGGTCTCACCCACAAATCCATATGTCACCTCACACAAGCACAAACATATGGGAGGAACAGCAATTCATACGTCCAGATAAATGAGTTTAAGGAAGGTATCACCATACTTAAGCATACAGACACAGAGAAAGACGTACACAGACACATATATCCATACCTACAGCGAGCTCAACACAACAACCAGCCCAATCATGGCAAAGAAAAAGTGGGACAGACCCCCCATGGATCAAGACTGACAAAAAAAAATCATTATTAACATGTGTTCCAAGTAACAAACTCCTCACATCAAAATCATATCATTTAACTCACACTACAGACCTCTCTGCCATTCAGTATCGTTGGTAATATGTACAAAGCTGTTCACATGATCAGCACCACCTCTATCCCACGCCACAAGCCTTTTCTGCTGTTCAGTAATATTTGTCCGACGTACCACGAGTATCAGTAGGCACATGGTCATCAGACAAATATCATAACTCCCATACTCATACTAGGTCTCACACACAAACATAACTGACCAAAAAACCATCAGACAGACGTTAGAGTGTCTGCAATGGATGACATGTTTTTGCCATACACCTCAGTACTTATCACATTATCAATTAATTACATCAACACATAGGTAGCCAGTCATTGTGAAATCTCAAAGTCGAGTAGAATCCTATCGGGATAGACACACAACCACATAGAAAGACACACACTCACATGTCCATGCATACACACAGTTACCATACATCACCACACACATACACGTAACTGGAGGAAAAGGACTGAACACCCTAGGTCCAGACTGAATAGCTACAGGATGTGCGAAATATTTCATTTCTTTGCCACAAACCTCGGTGCTCATCATACCCAAATGATTACATCTACATAGATGGCCACTGATGGAAAAATCTCAAGTAGACTCCTACCACCATAATTACACACATAACCACACAAGAACACGTACACACACATATGTCCATGCATATACCACAATTACATAAGTTACCACATACATACAAGTAACTGCAGGAAAGGGACCCGACACACGACGTCCACACTAAGGTATTACATGATAGGCAGATGATAGCATGACTTTACAATACACCTCAGTGCTCACCACACATACTTGATTTTTAATGTGCCATCAGTATAGCTGGTGGCTGGAACTAAGCTCTTTGCAATGTTTGGCCAAAAGTCATTTGTTAATAGCAGCTAATCAAAGACAAATTTTGGGTGAACCTGCCCAGGCGGGCGCGGTGGGAGGTGGCCACCCTTCCCCACTGCGGACAAAAATACCGTAATACGCCGGTCTAAAAGCGCGGACCGCGATGGTTTACCGGAGTTTTCCGACCGGGACCTACTACCGGTAACCGCATTTTTAGGACCGCACTGAAGACCGGAATTTCATTGCGCTCGAGGCGGTAATATGCGCCGGTATACCGACCTACTAGAACACGATGTACGCGTCCGCTGCGAGGAAGGGTGGCCACCTCGCGCCGCGCCCGCCCGGGCAGGTTCACCCAAAATTTGTCTTTGATTCAGCTGCTATTAACAAATGACTTTTGGCCAAACATTGCAAAGAGCTTAGTTCCAGCCACCAGCTATACTGATGGCACATTAAAAATCAAGTATGTGTGGTGAGCACTGAGGTGTATTGTAAAGTCATGCTATCATCTGCCTATCATGTAATACCTTAGTGTGGACGTCGTGTGTCGGGTCCCTTTCCTGCAGTTACTTGTATGTATGTGGTAACTTATGTAATTGTGGTATATGCATGGACATATGTGTGTGTACGTGTTCTTGTGTGGTTATGTGTGTAATTATGGTGGTAGGAGTCTACTTGAGATTTTTCCATCAGTGGCCATCTATGTAGATGTAATCATTTGGGTATGATGAGCACCGAGGTTTGTGGCAAAGAAATGAAATATTTCGCACATCCTGTAGCTATTCAGTCTGGACCTAGGGTGTTCAGTCCTTTTCCTCCAGTTACGTGTATGTGTGTGGTGATGTATGGTAACTGTGTATATGCATGGACATGTGAGTGTGTGTCTTTCTATGTGGTTGTGTGTCTATCCCGATAGGATTCTACTCGACTTTGAGATTTCACAATGACTGGCTACCTATGTGTTGATGTAATTAATTGATAATGTGATAAGTACTGAGGTGTATGGCAAAAACATGTCATCCATTGCAGACACTCTAACGTCTGTCTGATGGTTTTTTGGTCAGTTATGTTTGTGTGTGAGACCTAGTATGAGTATGGGAGTTATGATATTTGTCTGATGACCATGTGCCTACTGATACTCGTGGTACGTCGGACAAATATTACTGAACAGCAGAAAAGGCTTGTGGCGTGGGATAGAGGTGGTGCTGATCATGTGAACAGCTTTGTACATATTACCAACGATACTGAATGGCAGAGAGGTCTGTAGTGTGAGTTAAATGATATGATTTTGATGTGAGGAGTTTGTTACTTGGAACACATGTTAATAATGATTTTTTTTGTCAGTCTTGATCCATGGGGGGTCTGTCCCACTTTTTCTTTGCCATGATTGGGCTGGTTGTTGTGTTGAGCTCGCTGTAGGTATGGATATATGTGTCTGTGTACGTCTTTCTCTGTGTCTGTATGCTTAAGTATGGTGATACCTTCCTTAAACTCATTTATCTGGACGTATGAATTGCTGTTCCTCCCATATGTTTGTGCTTGTGTGAGGTGACATATGGATTTGTGGGTGAGACCTAGTATGAATATGGGAGTTATGATATCTGTCTGATGACCAAGTGTCTACTGCTACTCGTGGTACATGGGGGGGGGGGGGCACATATTACTAAATGACAGAAAAGGTTACGGTGTGGGCGAGATGTGGCTGTGATTTCAAACTTCACACATCTTGTAACTCTTCAGTTTGGATCTAGCATGTTCAGTCTCTTTCCTCCAGTTATGTGTGGTGATGAATGGAACTGTGTGAATGCATTGACATGTGAGTGTGTGTGTGTCTTTCTATGATTTTTGGCCAGTCATGGGTGTTCTGTTCCACTTTTTCGTTGCCATGATTGGGCTAGTTGTTGAGTCGAGATCGCTGTAGGCATGGAAATGTACGTGTGTATGCATCTCTATCTCTGTGTGTTTTTTGCGTAAATGTGGTGATACCTTCCTTTATCTCGTTTTTCTGGATGTATGATGTGCTGTTCCTGCACTTATGCTTGTGTGAGGTGACATATGGATTTGTGGGTGAGACCTAGTATGAATATGGGAGTTATGATATCTGTCTGATGACCAAGTGTCTACTGCTACTCGTGGTACATGGGGGGGGGGGGGCACATATTACTAAATGACAGAAAAGGTTGCGGTGTGGGCGAGATGTGGCTGTGATTTCAAACTTCACACATCCTGTAACTCTTCAGTTTGGATCTAGCATGTTCAGTCTCTTTCCTCCAGTTATGTGTGGTGATGAATGGAACTGTGTGAATGCATTGACATGTGAGTGTGTGTGTGTCTTTCTATGATTTTTGGCCAGTCATGGGTGTTCTGTTCCACTTTTTCGTTGCCATGATTGGGCTAGTTGTTGAGTCGAGATCGCTGTAGGCATGGAAATGTACGTGTGTATGCATCTCTATCTCTGTGTGTTTTTTGCGTAAATGTGGTGATACCTTCCTTTATCTCGTTTTTCTGGATGTATGATGTGCTGTTCCTGCACTTATGCTTGTGTGAGGTGACATATGGATTTGTGGGTGAGACCTAGTATGAATATGGGAGTTATGTTATCTGTCTGATGACCAAGTGTCTACTGCTACTCGTGGTACATGGGGGCACATATTACTAAATGACAGAAAGGGTTGCGGTGTGGGCGAGATGTGGCTGTGATTTCAAACTTCACACATCCTGTAACTCTTCAGTTTGGATCTAGCATGTTCAGTCTCTTTCCTCCAGTTATGTATGGTGATGAATGGAACTGTGTGAATGCATTGACATGTGTATGTGTGTGTGTGTGTCTTTCTATGATTTTTGGTCAGTCATGGGTGTTCTGTACCACTTTTTCGTTACCACGATTGGGCTAGTTGTTGAGTCGAGATCGCTGTAGGCATGGAAATGTACGTGTGTATGCGTCCCTATCTCTGTGTGTCTGTATGCGTAAATATGGTGATACCTTCTATAAACACGTCTGTCTGGGTGTATGATTTTGCTGTCCCTCCACTTATGTTTGTTTGTGCTAGTGTATCGAGATGTATGGATTTGTGGGCGAGATCTGATAGTCAAGTGTCTATTGTAACTCATGGTACCTGCGTCACTTTTTTACTGAATGGTAGAAAGGGTTGCGGTGTGGGAGAGACGTGTTGATGGTAAATATAATCAACTGGGGCGTGATGAACACTATTAATGGTATAAACACTTAGGTTTATGGTGAAAACATGCCATCTTTTGCACACCTTCTATCTCGCCAGGCTGATGATATGTAAGGAGACTTCTGTTTTTCAGCCAGTCATGAGGCAAGAGAGTACTACACCACTTTTTTTTGTTTCCATGATTGTTGCCGGTAGCTATACTGAACTCTCTGTAGACTTGGACATGTGTATCTGCGCCTGTCTTTGTGGATGTAAGCTTAAGTATGGTGGTAACTGACTTTAACTCGTCTGTCTGATGATTTTTGTAACGATAGTTCTGTCCTGTTAATCAGTTGTAATGACAATTCTGCCCCACTTCATCGTTTCCGTGATGCTTGCTGTTAGTTCTGTCGACCTCGTTGTATGCATGTACAAGTGTGTGCGTGTGTCATTCCTATGTGGATTTGAGTCTAGAATTATGCTCACCATCAACGTGTGCTTCTAACCATTGTTTCAGGGCTTAGGCAATCTCCCATTTCGATGTGCTCTTTACAGTTTACTGCCGTTTGTGTTGGCATGTGAATTTTTGATTCTCACTATATAAAAATCATTTAACAGAGAGGGGTGATGTACCAGAGAAGCGAAGGACTTGGGTACAAACCCACAGTCAGACCATTGCTTGTGTGGTGTAGTATGGAGTCCACATTTTTTTGTACAAAAGATGGCAGCTAGATTTATCTGTGGAAAATATTCAGTAAGTGACATAATTAAGGAGCTGGGGTTGGGATGTCATTGGAAGAGTGTCAGGGGCTGTAAGTGGGGTATAATGCTGTTAGAATGGATATTGGTGGAATAATTCTGAGTGGTGTATGGAGCCTAAGTTGACCATGACCACAATCTGGCACTAGACTTTAGGTGATGAGGCCTGAGTGGATAAAATATCTAAACACCCACTTTGACCAGTCCACATTTTTTGTACATCAAATGCAAGGTGCGAAGGAGGGCATCTAGATTTATCTGTGGAAAATATTCAGTAAGTGACATAATTAAGGAGCTGGGGCTGGGATGTCATTGGAAGAGTGTCAGGGGCTGTAGGTGGGGTATAATGCTGTTAGAATGGATATTGGTGGAATAATTCTGAGTGGTGTATGGAGTCTAAGCTGACCATGACCACAATCTCGCACTAGACTTTAGGTGATGAGGCCTGAGTGGATAAAATATCTAAACACCCACTTTGACCTAACAATTTACGACAGTTCAGGTGTGAGCACTATCTTAGGCGTAATAGAACCTATGGTGACGTTTTGGATACTTGTCGATGTGTGGGGATCTTCTATGAAAATGTATCTAGCCAAAATTCGTGAGCTATCATTAATGCTGTTAGCTATTAAATTGGTTCATAACGAATCCGATATGATGTGCAAAAGTATGTTTCGGTATATGAATGAATTTTTAATTAGGAACACTATATAGAAAAAGGGGAGGGGGGATAGAGGACTATGATCAGACATTTTAGGGTAAAGCCAGGGACTGAAAAGGCTGTCAAGGAATAAACTCACTGTAACTTCACTTTATCAGGTGTCATTGGAGATGTGTGAAATATTCTTTAATTCTTGGCCACTAAGTTTGGGGGGAATAACATATATGAAATATTGCTGTACTGTATAGCAATGTGACTGATTAATAGTATGTGCTTTGCTCTGTAATAACAAGGAGACATGGGAACAGAAATGTTTTGTAGGTAATATACGCTAATGTGGACTTCTTTTGTTTTTAGTAAAAAATAGTAATGGTTCACGCTTAATCAAACGCAAGTATATTTCGCGACACAAAACCGAAGAAAATATTTTACTGTGCTGAAATATTTGCACCTTGCTGTGTACAGAGTTTCGCAACCTGGGCAAACGGAACGCCGAGAATAACTCCATAGTTTCGAAATACTTGTCACATTGATATACCGATAATAGCAGACAGACAGCAGGCAGGAATAGCTGAAATATTTCTCGTAAAAGCTTGGTGAAATGATGTGTGCCACGCCATCTTTCGGAAACCAGGATACTTTGCACCTCGGCAGTCGAATTTTTTTTTAAATGTATCTCTAACAATGTGGTTTTTAGAGACGGGAATGGGAATGAATTCGGTCATGGCCTTTTGAAGGTAGCATCCCGGCATTCACCTGGGGGAAACCATGGAAAACCCAAATCTGGATGCCCGGAAGGGGGATTCCCCGAATGCGAGGCAAGAACGCTAAATAATTTCATGAAATCAGGTACACATAGAATTCTTCCTCGGTTTTATATCTGGAGTTTATGACGTTTTTTTTTTCATATCGAATGTTAAAAGGAAAAATTTATCGCCCACTTCTTTAGCTAGCTTGACATCTGTATCAAACAGTATACATCTGAGAGGAAGTGGATTCGTGACCATCATACTCGATTTCCCGATTAATAGATGAACTAATCGTCCATTGTCTACTTAAACCAATGGGTCCATTTTTTTTAACGTCTCTCTAACAACGTGGTCTTTAGAGACGGGAAAGGAATGGGAATGAATTCGGTCATGGCCTTTGAAGGTAGCATCCCGGCATTCACTTGGAGTGATTTTGGGAAACCATGGATGCCCGGAACCTCCGTCCTCCCGAATGCGAGGCAAGAACGCTAAATAATTTCATGAAAACAGGTACACATAGAATTCTTCCTCGGTTTTATATCTGGAGTTTATGACGGTTTTTTTCCCCCCATATCGAACGTTAAAAGGAAACATTTATGCTTTTTTTATTCAAGGCAGGTATCCTCTCTAGGTATGGAAACTAAAATTTTGATTTTCGTTTTGAAATTGACGAGTTGGAACGGCTTTTTCAATAAAAACACCGCGGCCGGACTCGAACCGGTGACCGAACGCCATCTACCAGTCGCCCAAAGAACTAACGGTGTCTGCCATCTAGCCGCCGATAAATGAACTAACGGTCCAGCGCCCCCAGGAGATGGTGCCATCTGTGCGGCTGGTAGAGGAACTAACGGCGGCCATCTTGGTCGCCCAAACTGGGGGGGCGGCCATCTTGGTCGCCCAAACTGGGGGCGGCCATCTTGTGACGTCACGCGGAAGAGTGGAATCTCTTTACGGTTGTCCAAAGAGCTTATCAGGCTTCAATCGGCTACTTCTTCCTACTCACGTAGTTTAACATCCTATATTAACCTCAGTTTAATGTAAGTTATGAAGGTTCGTAAACCTACTGATGATAGTGGTTTTAGCTATGCGTTGTGTGTGCGTTAATGTGTCAGATACATTCTGACAGCACCTTTGATCGAATACATTGAGTACTGTGATGCACACTTATTTGTTTTCATCGTTTGCTCACCCTATCATGATGGGAAGATTGTATGTGTTGTGAATACTCAACACATAGTTTTCCTAACCTTTGCCCCTTTGATCGATAACATCCTTAGTTTTCATCCTTTGCACTCCCTGACGGTAACGTGATGCGTGTGGTGGAGAGGCCGTGCAGGTTTCTCTGGGAACAGTCGCAACAGCCGAAACATACATTTTTGTACATATATGACACTTTTCTGTAGCCAGTTGTAGTAATGAAAACACATCATATAGTTGGGCACTGCACTCTGTGATGCACGCAGGTGTAATTGTTCTGTCAACCAACGACGTATTTTTGGAATGAAATTACGTAATTTTGGCAATATTTTACGTGTTTTAATCATTTTTTACCGATTTTCATGAAATTTAGGGAATTTATAGCATTTTCATGCTTCTTAGTGAAACTGTATATTTTTTACAAAATTATGCTTCTCTCTTGCTCCCTGTAATGATCGATACTTTGTTCTATTTCTCTGACTGGTCAGTTTTCATTATTTTTTTTTATCTATTTTGCACATTTTCATACTTTTTCATGTTGATCTGTCGATGTGTGAACTGGGTAGAGAGGGTCTGTATGGGTGTGGGAGTGAGTGTTGACGCATGATGTTGGGTGTTCGAACATATGTGTGGACTTGGGGAGATGCTTGTTACATTTTGAATCTGCATATGACGATGATAGAAATATCTAGTATTGTAAAAGATCATAACCTTCACTATTCTGGCAATAATTGGTCAGATATGCTGATGAGGAAGGACTTTACACGTACATCAAGCAAGAAAGGCAGCAATACTACTACTGAGCATGAATTTTTCACTGTGACCGGAGACTTGGGGGTGCAATATGAAGCTTCGCCTCCACGTCCTTACTAAGGACTTCAGGGCACATCTTAAAGCCCGTTAGTCCCTCGTGACGTATCCGTATTGTAATGTGCCCAAATTAATATTCGTCATAGCCCACGAACGACTGGTTCGATGATTCATGTAGAAGTATTTGGCTGGCGACATTTCGTTATTACGAGGGATGTGTTGATCAATACACTTCTCATCTGGTGTCCTTTGCCTTAAAAAAATTCTGACCCCTGCGGTCAGATGATGTTCATCCCGCTCATCTACCCCAGGTTCAGGGAGATCACTAGCGTCTTACAACTTAAATATTGTATAGATTCTCACAACTTCGTAGTTTGCACCACCGCTTCTTTTCTATCACAACTCCGAAACACTGTAGATCTCATAATATGACAAACGTATGATGAATAGCTGCCATTTTGCAAGTATACCAAGCACACACACAGACACCAAACTGAAACACAGGTACACCCCCAGTATTGAGAGACATCATTTTCACAAGATTATAAATATCGAGACATGGACACCACAGAAACAACATCACTCAGACATTCTCAAGATGTCATCCGCCAACATACACCCTACCACCTTCCCACATTCACTGTAGAAATAAGTCAGTTTTCCCAATTTCACGGTCGAAATAAGATCAAAAAATGTTGAGGAAAGAGTAAAGATACTTGGTAGCCACGATGTGTAGAAAGTCATGTGTTGGCTATATTACACCTCTTTTGTACAAGCCACATTCTCAAACCTTCACTTAATCGGAAAATATATGCCTTCACCGGAAGTGATCCAGAGTCTCGCGAAAGCTATGGGACAAATCACAGAGACAGAGTTCCGTATGCCCTTTTAAGTCACAGCTAGAGACATGGATGTGGCGTGCCAAGATACTTGTTGTATAATAGGCTGGAGACCGTTTAAGACATGCATCTTTGAATAAATATCGGCTTCATTGAGACTGAGTCTCACCCACCGTCTGAAATTAGTAAAGATTGTTGGGTTGAAATCATACTCCAAGAATTAACATTAAAAATAATAATTATGAAGTGGGGAAGTAGCTGAATCCTTTTTATTTTTGCTTATGTCTTTACGACTTGTCGGCGTCAAGGTCATTAGAGGCGGAAAAGAACTGGTGACAAGAAAGGAATTCGGTCATGGACTTTTGAAGGAACAATGCTGGCTCTCACTTGGAGTGATTTGGGGAAAACCGAAAACTGGATGGCCGGATGGGGATTCGAACCCTGCCTCCTGCCGAATGCGAGGCCAGAGCGTTATCGCACACCCATCATGTTCGGTGTGTACAGGTAAATTACCACCGTGGTTTATACTCCATCTTTATCAAAGTTAAATTAGAATGAGGGTAATAGGAAGTCTAATTACAGATAAAGAGAGGGCTTGATGTATATAAGGTGTATATTGGTGAATAAATATCGCAAAAGGAAGGGAGAACACAACGATAAGCCAACATTTTCTTTGATGTGAACAAATACTTCCCAGGACGAACAATTTATGTCTGTCACTTACCTGCTCACACATAAAGTTATCTTAGAGTAGATTTTTAATATTACATTCACTTTTCTCTTTTCGATTGTGATTACTAACATTTATCTTTTGTCCTTTGCTAGGCAACTGAGATTGTATATCTGGGGTAGAGCTCTACAATTACCTCCATAAAAATAGGTGCCAGAATGGTGGTATATTGCTCTGCATATGGTTTTCTGACTGTTTCGTCTGCTGAGTGGGGTTACATCGATAGTGCCCAAAGCTGGTGTTTTGTAATATAAACATGCCTTGGCAGCCATTAAACTGTTAGCAATGTTCTTCGTCTGTTTTTTTAAATGTTTTCAGGAAGTGTGTAGTCACATAAACGAAATAAATATTCAGTATTCGATTTCATGATGTGTACGATTAATTTTATCCGTTGGAGTTAATTAATACAGTTAAGACGGAGAATTTAAAAACTAACGCTACATATATAAATTAAGAGAGAAAAAAACATGATTACAGTGAGACATACAGTGATTATCATCGTAATTCTGTTTTATGGAAGAAATATATTTTTATTAATTTTTATATGAGGTCTGATATCAGGCAATATATTAAACAACTATTTAAGGTGTATGGGTATTTCGTTTTTAACCGTCTTTTCATGGCTGTAATAAATTGGGAAAGAATTGAAATATAAAATTTTGATTTGTGCGGAAGCGTGGCTTCGGAGAGCTTCTTCCATGAATCCATGTATTTGTATGTGGAGACTTCTTTTTCACTTAACTAATTGGAACTTCTCGAGGTCCGTGAAATACAAGCATAATGTGTACGTCATCGTCTGGGGTTCCAACGATTTTATCTAACGAGGTCTGCATGAACTTGTAAGAGTCCAAAGAAACCAGAAATTGAAGCATGTCTACCTATTTCTGAAAATGTATGGTATCGCTCGTTGTTGGTAAATTCGAAACGATCTTGAATATTGAATGGTTCTGAGATTCATATAATGTAATTCCAAAGCACATAAGTTTCAGGTGTCACATGCAACCTGGGATATCGTAAATGAGTTAGTATGATGCTAGGTGAAACTTATTTCCGGCATCCAAGAACGCAATGTGTATCGTTATCTTCTGCGAATGGCTTATTTCCATTATGAAGCGTCCAAAACATTTGACCCCAGTTGTGCCTCTGTCACGAAATCACCACTAATTCGGCGTGATTTTAGTCGCTGAGACAGAGACCCGCATCTCGCATTGGTTCAATGATCTACATTATGCGTCAAGTAGAGGTATCGGTCGACACTTGCAGAAGTCGTTGACAGAACTACAGCCTATGGAGACTGTCTTTTTAGTGTTAGTCCACCAACAGGAATTAAAATTTCATCACCCATCTAGCTTAACAGATCAGCCAAACTGAATTCGGTGTACGCAAGTAATATCAACTCATCAGGTGGATTTTCGTGTTTGGTTTATGGCTTTACGCCTCGTCGACGTATGGTCATTAAAGGCGGGGCATTTCATACTACACCAAGCGTGTTGGGTGAACAATTAACTTACTGGCCTCGCATTAGGGAGGACGCGGGTTCGAATCTCAATCCGAGCATCCAGATTTGGGTTTTCCACGGTTTCCCGAAATCACTCCAGGTGAATGTCGGGATGCTTCCTTAAAAAGGCCATGGCCGAATTCCCTCCAGTTCAAAGTCTCCAGTCCCATCCCACCTATAATGACCTAGACAGTTCTGTGCTTTCAAACAAACAGGAAACGTAACACTGAATATCGTGCAATCGAGTTTGATCACTGCCCCTATCTTGACATTAGAAATATACATTTTACACTTAAAACTGGCCACCGCAATCCGTAAGCCGAAATGAGCTACTTAGTTTGACAAGATCTCAGAAATCATCCTATCACTTCACATTTCATCTAGTATTCGAGAACAACACATTTATAAATAATAATTATTATTCACGTAAAACGCAAAACTAAACTGACTGAATTCTAGTAAACTACCTAGGATGGGGACGTTAAGCCTGACGGTATCTTTCTTCATACTACACCGAGAGTAGTGGGTGAACGGTTAACGTACTGGCCTCGCATTCGGGAGGATGCGGGTTCGAATCTCAATCCGAGTATCCAGATTTGGTTTTTCCATGGTTTCCCGAAATCACTCCAGGTAAATGCCGGGATGCTTCCTTCAAAAGGCAATGGCCAAATTCCTTCTCGTTCAATTTGTCCTCCTATCGCGCAAAATTAAACTGACCGAATTCTAGTACACTACCTTGGATGGCGGTTTCTTTCGGAAAAGTAGGCCTGAAAGTGCCGGCACTAGGTTTCACAATTTCCCTTCTTCAACTTGCAGATTTCCTACCAGCTTTATTAAACCAACGGGGTTTTGAACCGCTGACCACACTTTACGAAAATATGCTAATTATTTCAATAGTTACTATGAATTTGTGAATAATTATTATTTTAAGACCACTGTATAGAAAAAACTGAGGAAAAAATATTAGACTGCATTTCAGTACAAAATAGTGATTAATCACTACTTTTCTTTTATACTGCTGTTAGAGGCCTGCACCTGGCCCCGGTGGGCGGGGGGGGGGGGGGCGAAGGCCCCAGCGACCTCCGGTACGGAATTTTGATTAAAAAGGCAGCGGGCGGCCCGAAGCAATCTTCTCAGAGCCGTTTATTTTCCGGCTCCCAGAAATTTTAATTTAAAGGCCACCAGGGAAGTGAAGCAATCTTCGAAAGGCCATTTATTATTAGGCTGTCAGAAATTCTAGGCCGCCGGGAGGAAAGCAATCTTCGCAAGGCCGTATATTATTCGGCAGTCAGAAATTTTAATTAAAAAGGCGCCAGGGATGTGAACCAATCTTCTCAGGTAGCCAGCCATTAATTCCCGCAGGTAATAGGCCGGGAAGGTCGTTTATTTTCCCTCTGACAGAAATTTTAATTAAGTTTTAAGGTAGAGGGCTGCAGGAGGCAGGGGAGAGGGCGGGGCGGGTAGCGGCGGCGCCTTTTCATCCAGAAACGGCACACATACAAGTCTTATGGAAAAGAGTTCTGAATATGGGAGGGGAGGTATGGAGGGGGGCAGGAGGGAGGGGGGAGATAATTCGTAAGCCCGACTCAACCCTACTCCCATGAAATCGCCAAATCTTTTCAAATCAATTTGAAATTTTTACAGTATGTAGTCAACCCTCTAAACGTCAAAACTGATCTTTCGGAGAAAAAAATTATTTTCATAATAAATTTAGAAATTTCTTTCAAGTGGCCTGTAGACAATCAAATTGTTTGTCAAGTTTACGTTGTTGTTTGACGCGTTTGTCAAACAATCAACGCGTCCGACGTGTCTGAAGGAAATTTTGATTGACATCGTGTTTGTCAAATAAGTTTGAAGGTGCGCGGTGGTGTTTGTCAAACATTATTTCAGTTATCACCCAGTAACCATAGATAACACAACACCAAGTGACAACAACATGGAGGATAATGGGCTGAGTACTGGGACGGATCCAGGGGGGGGGGGTCTCAAATCCCTAACAAAGCCAAAATCCACTAAAGGCAAGCCCCCAAACCAAAATCCACTCAAGTCAAGCCCCCCCCCCCCCCCCAAACCTAAGTCCGCTTAAGCCCCTCCCAAACCAAAATCCTGGATCCGCCCCTGGCTGAGTGGACATAATCTATCTTTCAACGAATTCTTTTACGGTTCATCTCCATATATCGCGATTTGCCGGTGCTATGGAAAATAAAACCCAAAGAATATTTAGAAAAGTATAAAAGAAGTGCGGCGTTAAAAAAAAATTGATCTATTGCACGGTTTCTCAAACTTACAACTCTACATTCCCAAACAATACCGAAACGCCTTAAAAAAACTCACTTCTTATTTTTAAAAAACAATAAGGATTCTTGTATAAAAATAGTAATACAGTAACAAATAGGAATACGTTATTAATTTTTTTATTTAAAAAAATTAAATTGTAATGGAGCACATGGTCGGATGGCAATTTCCCTAAACACCCATGTTAAACCTTTTCTGCATCCACCTATATTTACCCTTTACAAATTTTAACTTTAAATTCTTTCAACGTTTTTGGCAAATTATTCATCATTTCTATTGATAACTTATTCCAATCCCTGACACCCTTACCTAAAAAGAGAATTTTCCTACACCCATGTGCCTGAAATTGAGTGCCAGCTTGTAGTCATAGCCATATTTTCCCTTCCATGCATTACTTTCATTTTTTATAATAATGTCTTTACATGCCTCATCACTAATATACGCCTTGTACACTCCCATGACCCTCTTCACCCTCCTTCGAATGAGTCCCATTCCAGCTTTTTTAACATATCTGTTACTGATTGCGTTCTGTGATAATTTCCAGAAACAAATCTAGCAGCCCTTCTTTGCACCTTCCCCAACTCCTGTATTTGATACTCAAAACGTGTGTCCGTTACTACACTGCCATACTCAAGCAATGGTCCGACCAAAGTTTTGTAACCCAATTCCTTTACTTCTCTGGTACATCCCCTTATCAACCTCTCCAACAAATGCAGAATTTTGAAACCTTTTCCTACTACCTGTCCAATGTGTTCTGCCCAGTTAAGCTTGTTGTCAAAAGTAATGCCAAGATATTTACATTTCAAGTCTTGAATAAGTTTATAATCATAAAAAAACCTTTAGTTTTTTCTTTGTGTATCTAATAAGCTGACTCTTATTTGCATTTATCTTCATCTCATGTTTACCAACCCAACTAGAAATCATGTCCAGGTCACCCTATAAAAGTTTACAATCCTCAACCATTTTGATCCTTTTATATAGCATTACGTCATCTACAAACAATATAATTTCTGATAGTAAATAATCAACACAATCATTCATTAGAATAATAAATAGCAATGGTCCCAATACGCTACCCCGTGGCATTCCCATTTTTACTTCCACTTCTTTTGATACCATATTTCCTACCCTAACATTCTATTTTCTACCACTCAAAAATTTTTGCTTCCAGCAAATCACTTTCTAATCCACTCCAATAGATTTTACCTTATTTACTACCATTTTATGGCTCCCTCTGTCAAAAGCCTTTGAAAGATCTAGTGTTACACTATCAATTTGACCTCCCTTGTCCATTTCATCCGAAATATCTTGCATATATTCCACCAACTGAGATTCACATGACTATCCTTGCCTAAAGCTATGTTGCCTACTTGAAAACCACTTACGCTCCTCACACAAATTTCTGATGTGGTTGCATATCAATGTCTCCATTAATTTACCTACCACTGACGTCAAGCTAATTGGCCTATAATTTTCGACTCTGTTTCTCACCCCTCCTTTATGTACCGGCACTTCTATCGCACTTTTCCAATCCTCTGGTAAGCAACAAGTATCAAGACTCAATTTAAATAATATTTCAAGATAAGGTACAATGTCACATCCTGCTATTTTTATGACATCTGTAGTAATATTATCTACACCAGTCTCTTTATGTTTTTTCAGCTTTCTTAGTTCCTTCATGATAGCCTCAGGATGAATTTCAAATTTTATGGTGTGCTCATTTCTAATTGTTTTGTTAAGCTCGTTATCCGATTCAGAACCACCTGTTTCTGATTTATTGTCCCTAATGTTCTCACTAAATCATTTACTTAAAATCTCTGCCTTTTTCAAATTCTTATCTAAAAGTGTATCAACACCCTCCCTTCCTCTCAGTTTTCAAACATAGCCATAGAAATTTCTAGATGAATCAATCAATGGTCCGCCTGTACTGACAGTCATCATAAATCCATCTTTAGCCACCTTCTTAGTTATTATTAGGTCCTTGTTTAATTGTTTTAAATATTCCCGACAAACCTGCTGTCTCTGTTATGTTCTCTTCTTACCAACCTCTTTAACCGCCTCTCATCCCTGTTATAGTACACTGGTTCTCTACTTCTTTTTATTTTCTGTTTTGGAATAAATTTTTCATCCCCCTTTCTTATTATCTCCTTGAACTCTTCCCACCTTGAATTTATTGTACTTCACTGAATCCTCTAATATCCATCAAAACTGCTTCATGATCACTTTCGGTTACTTGACTCCCTATAAGATTATCATCAGGCTTTATTAGGAAGTACCTGAGTGACCGATCTTCGCTCGGCATCTTTCGATTTCTGTTAAATATCCAAGATTTCCAGTAAAGTTTGATTAAAGTACAAGGCTTGAAAGTTTCCTAGGCATTTTGAGGTGCACAGTTAACCAAAGAGAAGCTTAACTAACATCAGTTGGCTTACTGGTACCTGAACCGTCAATGTAATGAGGTTAGAGACGTTTTCAAGAAACCAAATACAAAAATTGCTCATTAAAAAAAAAAAAAAAAAAAAAAAAAAAAAAAATCGTGTTAAAAATTTGATAAGCAAAACGCGACCTACATATGAAATTTCTTCCAAATCGCTAGATCCATTTGCGAGACCGCCTCATAAATTGCTTTAAAAGGAAACTGCTATTATTAGGGATTAATTAATAGTGCGAGATTTGTGGTAATTCAGGGGATTCTAAGATAACCCTTGATGACGGATTCTTATGTAACTCGACGAGAAAAATCGAAAGTAAAAGTTATTTTTTTTATATCTCACTTAGTTCTCGAGATATCGTATCTCAAACTTTGACGTGGTTGGTTGAAATGTGACCTGGACCAGAAGTGCTAAATTCATTCACCCGATAAAACTATGCTCATAACTCGCGTGGTATTATTTAAAGACAAACTGACAACCACTTTTTACGGTCAAAAAGTAAACGATGATTACTTTACAACTGGTACCGGTAATATTATTTTCAAAGAAGTTTCTGTAAAGTATCACCTCTGACAAAACCAATGTAAATTTTTAATTATCTTCCTTTTTAAATGTTTTACAATTAAACTTGCAGTGTTAATATTTCCACGGGTCAGCCAGTAAACAAGAACTGCTCGTTTAAATATTCTTTGAAATCAAAGAGAAATTATTTGTAGGCTTTCTGGTACCTGAACTGTCTACGAGATGGCGCTAGTGCCATTTTCTAGATACTTCTGCGGCGTGTGTACAACAGACAAAATATAGTGGCAGAGGCAGATCGGATATCCTTGATGTCCTCATCTCTAAGGGCATTACAGGAATTTTCGCAGCCTCTACAATGAACAGTATATCATCCGATCATCTGCCTGTTATAGTGGAAGTTGGCGTGGGTACCTGGCAGCCGACAGCCGAGCAGCCTACCTTCGAATTTCGGAAGACTGACTGGAGAAAGTACAGGGAGTTGTTAACGGAGGCGCGAAAGAGTTTCCAGTTGACGGAAACACTGACGATGTCTTAGAATTCTTCGAAAGCGCAGTCAAAAATGTAACTACAGTTACGACACCATGCAGACTCACCTTGCTTCTTCTCCACATCTCCCACCGCACCTGCTTGCTGTGATCCGACACAAAAACCGGATTGCCAAGGAGTGGAGGCTCACTAGAAACCCGGCAACAAGAACGTTGTTAAATCGCCTCCAGCGAGAGCTGAAGGTGTCTCTATAGGAGCATCGAAATCGGGAGTGGGAATTCCGCCTCTCGATGTTACGTCCGGAAGATGGAACACTCTGGTCGCAAACCCGTTGGTTCACCAAGAAACGGAGTAGACTTCCATCTCACCAAGGAGAGCGCGGTGTCATTTACCGCTCTGCAGACAAAGCAAATGTCCTGGCGGATGTGTTCGAAAGAAATTTTCAACCGTCTCAAGGAGACGACGAACTGGTGGCCATCGTGAACTGTCGTCTAATTGCTCTCCTTGAGGCAGGGGATGATGAAGTGCACGATATCGAGCTTGTTACTCCTCAGGAGATCCTCAGCTGTGTAGCCAGACTGCATTTGCATAAAGCCACGGTTCCTGATGAGATTGGAAATATGTGCCTCAAGAACCTTCAACCGGTAGCTGCAGACTATCTTGCTAAGCTTTTCAACAAAATAATTCAGACGAAGACATACCCACGTCGGTGGAAACACGCGGAGGTGGTTCCAGTTCATAAGAGCGGGAAGGACCCAAGCTTGCTGCAAAATTATCGCCCTATCAGCTTGCTGCCAGCAGTCAGTAAGGTGTTTGAGCGTCTCCTGCTCAGGCGCCTAAATCATCACATCGAACGATTCGGCATTATTCCCCACCACCAACTAGGGTTCCGTCGTGGCCACTCGACCATCCAACAGCTGATGAGAGTTACAGAGGCCGCGACGCATGCATTCAACTACGAGGAATATTGTAGCCTTGTGCTTTTAGACATATCACGAGCCTTTGATTCAGTCTGGCACTCTGGACTCCTGATGAAATTATATGACAAGGAATTCTCACGCCATTTAATCAAGTTGCTGTGGTCGTATCTCGAGGGACGGACTTTCTGCGTACGAGTTGGCGCAGAACTTTCATCTCAACGACTAATCATGGCAGGTGTTCCTCAAGGCTCGGTGTTAGTACCGACATTATACTCACTCTATACTGCTGACGTGCCAACTCAGCCAACAATCCATACTGCCACCTACGCTGATGATACGGCATTCTTTACCAGCAGCCACAGCAGGACAGTAACCACCCTCCGCATGCAGGAAGTCCTGCAGAAGACAGTAGCTTGGGCGAGGCGGTGGCTGATTGAAATCAACCCCGCCGAAACTCAATCAATTATGCTCACCAGAAGATTGGGACCTCATCAGCGAATTCAACCTGACCTTCAGCTTCAGTTAAATGGGAAAAGCATACCATGGGCCAGAACAGCCCGCTATCTCGGTGTGACACTCGACAGTAGACTGACGTGGCGTGCACACATTGAAGATGTTCGGAAAAGAGCTAGTGCCAGATTACAAGCCCTGTATCCAATTTTGAACAGGGATAGCAATCTCGCTGCATCTATGGGTGTGCGTCTCTACTGCTCATTAGTCGGGCCGATACTCGAGTACGCCTGTGCAGTGTGGGGATACGCGGCCGCGACACATCATCGCCGCCTGAAAACAATACAAAACAGAACTCCGAAGAGAGCCTTACATCTTGACACAAGATTTCCTACCTCTGCCCTGCATGAAGCTGCAAATCTACCAATGCTGAAAGATCGTTTCCGCGAGCTTGCGAAAAAGTTCTACAAACAATGTTATAAATATAAAAATCCATTGGGTAACGAGCTTGGCAATTATCCGATGGATGTTGGACCACATAACCGACCACTGAAGATTTTTCATCAATAATAATAAAAACAAACGCCTATATGAAGACATACCATACGAGAAGACATGCAACATCTACCACAAATAGGAGCAAATGTCAACCAGCAAAACCTCCATCATACCCTGCCTGTTACAATAAGGCAGTGAAGGCGTGTGCTGTTGCCGAGTGAAAAAATTGTTCGTATTTTGTAAACTCGATGTTTTGTATGGAAGACAACTATTTAGTTAATCTTAAAAGTTAAAACGTTATCTAAACATCAAATTTCATCCAAATCGTCGTAGCCGTTTCTGAGATCCGATATATATATATATGTATAAGAATTGCTCGTGTAAAGATATATGCAAAATATTTTGTACCCTAGTGTTCTGCTCTACCATTTGTGTAAATCCTCCTTCCCTTATTAGAGTATTTGCAAATCTCTGTTCCCTTGTTTTATTAATCTTATTTCCTACACAATTTACACCTGGTAAATTTAAATCCCCGCCGATAATGACAATTTTATTCTCATCTCTGAAATCTGAGTATGAATTTAATTTCCCCGCAAGAGTCTCATTTTCATCTGCCATTCTTCAACTGCGGTAAGCAGCCAACACCCTGATTTTTTCTTTTTTATTACCCCAGAAATCTACCCCTAGTAACTCATGGTCATGATCTATGAACACCAGTGAACTGTGGTAGGTTGTTAACCAATTCTGTACCCCTATTATTACTTGTGGCTCGTGTATTTCAATTAAGTTTGAAAATTCGATTAATTTGTTCATTATACTTCTACAGTTCACCAATAACACCCTTATTACTGGATGTATATTTTTAGCATTTACTTCCTCTTCCCCAGTTCTAACCCAGTTTATTATTGTTTCAGCAACTTCATCTGTTTCTTTAACATCTGTTATTTTTCCCATTGTTGGTATCATTTTGATCATCTATCTCCGTCCCTTCACCAGTAGCCCATAACCTAAATAAGGCACAGTCCTGACCCCATCATCACTGGAAATGGGCTACCTTACTGCTTTAGCTAACAACTCAGAAAGTACCCCCTTGCCCCTCCTATTGAGGTGTAGGCCATGTCTAGTGAAACCCCCAAAACAGAACTAATGCCTTTCCCAAGTAGCACTTCCGTTCCACATTTACTCGCCTCACAGCATAGTCCAATTGTGGCCGATCATGGCGACTTAGGACCTGCATGAGTTCCACCCTGGTATGCTGCGCCTCATTCATCACTTGGGCTTGTTTCTTGTCGCAAGTGGAATCGATTTTAGGAGCAATTTTGCTCATTTTTTCACCATGTTGCGTGTTACACTCGCGAGATACCCAGTCAGCCGCCCTTACGCAAATCTTGTCGCAAATCCCCTACATTCAATTGTCGAACGCTTAGCGGTCCGCGTACTCCACTTTGAGAAACCCTGATCTATTTAAAATGTGTCATCCGAACATTGCTGAAGACGAAGTAAAAAAATAAAATAATATTCTACGAACAAGTTTCAAGCGTGAATATAATGAAATGCAAAAGTCAATAAAATCAGCGTCACTAGCAAGGGACCTCAAAGTTATTGATAATCTTTGATTAGCTGGTATAAATTAGCGTATAATGGTGTACATTTGCGACGACGTAGTAAAGATAGTAGCACTTCAAAACTTTCATGGCACATGCGCGGAAAATTACTGTAATCATCTGGTTCCGTGCGTAATATTTCTCATAGTAAATTTTCATGTATATATCTTCTTAATTTCAACCATTAACTAGACCAACATCTACTTTTTTTAACATACAGTGCAACAGTCAACACTAAAAATGATTTCTCTTTATTGTTCATTGCGGCACGCATCTTGTCCGGACAAAGCGAAAACCGAAACTAAAGGCAAGATTGACAAATTTGTTTGATTTTTTGGTTTGAACGTTTGCGCTGTTGTTTGATGAAAACGTGTTTTTTGACAAACAAATTTGTTAAACAAATTTGATCGTCTACAGGCCCCTTCATGCTTAGAATATTCATGTTATCGAGCTAAAACAAGTTTTAAAGTTATCCACTCCTCCTCCTCTTTCTTTTGATATATAAATGTGCTTGGTTACAATTTCCCTATTGGGTGAAACGAAAGATGCCTACATGATGTGTAGTTTAGAAACTGATATCTACCTAAATATTGATCTTACAGCTCTGAAATATGCTTTAAAAGATTCTACATATCATCTTCTATAAGGTACTATGGCTACTCTTTAATTGCTCACTTTACTCTCTAATAATTTTCTCATCATTTTGAAAAATTTTCCTCATCCCCCTGCAGATCTCAATTCTTACGATTTGTCAACAGGAAGCGACCATCTTCGACATATTTAGAATTAATTTGTTCTCCTGATTCTGGCCAAAGTATCGCATGGATTTTAATAAAAATGTGTGTAGCATTCTCTGGAAACATATCCCTTTCCCTTAATTACACTGCCCTCTCTGAATTTAAATGTGTTGAGAAGTACATGTTTAATGGGATATTACTTTCCTCCAAAAACAATACTCAACTTTTTCCTATCCTCCTCAAACTTCCACATTTAATTTAATTTAATTTTAATTGCAATGGAGCACAGGCTCCGATGGCAATTTCCCTACACACCCATCTTCCCCCTATCCTGCACCCACCTACATTTGCCCTCTACAAATTTTATCTTTAAATTCTTTCAAAGTTTTCGGTAAATTATTCATCATTTCTCTTGGTAACTCATTCCAATCCCTGACACCCTTACCTAAAAAAGAGAATCTTCCCACACCCTTGTGCCTGAAATCGAGTGCCAGCTTGTAGTCTTGGTCATCTTTTCCCTTCCATGCACTACTTTTCATACCTATTGCAATATCTTTCCATGCCTCATCGCCAGTATATGCCCTGTACACTCCCATGACCCTCCTCATCCTCCTCCTGTCTTGCAATGAATCCCATTTCAGCTCCTTTATCATATCCGTCACTGATTGCATTCTGCGATAATTTCCAGAAACAAATCTAGCAGCCCTTCTTTGCACCCTCTCCAACTCCTGTATTTGATACGTAAAATAAGGGTCCCATACTACACTACCATATTCGAGTAATGGTCTCACCAAAATTTTGTAACCCAAATCCTTTACTTCTCCCGTACATCCCCTCAACACTCTCTCCAACAAGTGCAGAACTTTGAAACCTTTTCCTACCACCTGTCCAATGTGTCCAGCCCAGTTAAGCTTGTTATCAAAAGTAATGCCAAGATATTTACATTTAATGTACAACAAAAATGAACGCATCTTTCGAGATATGAGTCACTTTCCTATCTTTAAAACTGTGGCTTCAGGAATTTTTAATATGATTTCTACGACTTAGGAATTTATACCACCTTCGATTTATAATGCCGATATCTCTTCAGAGAAAATTTCTACTTGCTAAGGTACAGTACATATCTCGTTTTATTATTCATGGCCTGAAGTACCTCTGAAAATGAATGCAGCGTTTGGTATTATGTGGCAATATTTATTTTCCATTCTGACTTCATATCACTGTTTAATATATCCTTGAATTACTTAAGAAACTGACTTTAAACATAATCTGCAATGGAATTGGAGTTAGCTCTACACTCTTTAAACAAATTCTGGCTATAACATGAGAAAATTTAGGTTGTATTACACGTCGTTACAACGTGTCCAAATTACAGTTTGGAAGAATAAGAGTTCATGAAACTGTATATTTTTACTACGCCTGCTCATAATGAATGTTCAATAATACATTATAACTGCCGCTGTCAGAATAAAACTTATGCAGGATAGGGAGCGTGCACAAACTACGTGGCTCGGTCCAGGGGGGGGGGGGGGTTGGCTGGAAGGCTACGTTGGACTACGTGGGGGGAGGAGGGGTTCCGAGCCAGGCCACAGAGCTTTCCTTTCATAACATTTTTCACAGTTAAAATGAGGAACAGAACTCACAACGCATGTAAATATTTATTTCCCTCATTTAATTATCTCCGTATGTAATTTACAATCGTCTGACACGAGAAAACAGTGCAAAATGTGTGTGGGGTGAGGGGGGGTGTAGAGGCAAAAGCCCCTCCCACGTGGGGGGAGGGGGATTCACAGGAGGCCAAAATGGAGCTACGTGGTTTATGCACGGTCCCATAACTCCGGGCTCGCGAGATAAATGCGCGAGATATGCAAGACGTGAAATGCTTCATCTTTGCGAATATCTGGGTTCCATAAAGGAGGAAACAAAATACAGGGTGTCCACCATGAATCTGACAGCATTCATTTGGCTGCCAAAAATCAACGAATGGAAGTAAGTTTGTAACATGCATTGCAATATATATAGAGAAACTGTGGAAGTTCTGTTGACTATTTTTGAAACCCGCGCTGAAGGTTGTAGGTGGCACAGCGGAAGCTTAACTGAAAATGGCGTCACCGCAAGAGCGAGCACGATAATGGTACCATGGAGGAAAGAAATATATGGAGACCTAATACCGCTTATTCTGCGACGCCACCTCTAAACTCTCGGCTGATACTACGCATGCGCGGTGGCGGCGGCGCCCGTATTACGTATCCATACAATTGCTATGTTCACATTGTATATGATGCTGTGATTATTTCATTTTCTAAAGTGCCTAAGTTTTTTATAATGCCATCTTGTGCTGTTTATGGTTGCACAAATAGGCCAGATAGGAAAGAACCTGGAATATCATTTCATAAGAAGGTGCATTGTAATTATTGTTCTTGGAGTATGCAGTAGGTACTGGCAAGTTTGGTGCCTGTCTATAAATATTTAGTCATAGCTCTCAATAGGATGACTTTTTTCTAAAAAATTTGTTGGTGTTAGTATAGAAAAATCAGCATACCTTTTATATTGCACATAATAGACTAGCATTACTTTTTAACAAGTGTTGAAA
>JARYHS010004566.1:0-12844 GCA_031002005.1 Vandiemenella viatica
CTACCATAGCCAGAGACTTGTAGAGTTAAATAAAACAAATCCCCACATACTGAATCATGAAATCACTAAACAATTGAAGCAGGCGCAGGATTCTATTAAATACAACCATATAACTAGCGGCTATGGAAACACAATTCATACACAGAGCAAACACAAAACCACTGTAACAACTTTTAGTTTAACTGGCATTTTGGGAGCAGCCACAATAATTGTCCTTATGTTGTATCTATACAAACGCCACGCTAGACATGTAGCACAGCTTAATGCTGAGGCAGTGGTTCCGACGGCGGCTCAGATTATTGTTGACGTATCTGGCCCGTCTCAGGTTCCTCAGCCGCCTACAGCCGCTACGCTCCACACACAATAACCTGTATACACTTGCTTTGTAGTTAATAATTCCTAGTATTTCTTTGTGCTTATTATATAAGATTCCTAATATTTGTTTTGTGCCTCCAGGGTTGGACGCCTTGTACAGCGGAATGACTAAAATTATTATGATGTTTTGTTGCATTAAAATTGTAATCGGGAAGACACAGTCCATTTCTGAAACTTTAAAGTAGGAGTTAATATATGCCTTTTCACAGGCTGAATGGAGCGTTAGCGGAGTAACGCTGGTTTGATCGGCGGGGATATGTCAGAGGCGTAATGAATTATAGTAACTATTACTAAAGTACAGGAATTTGTTTGAGCGACAAAAGTCGCCAGCCAGCCGTTGACCTGGTGACAGAGGCGATTTCGCCACGTACTGGGGCCGCGCAAGCATCGCCACTTCAAGAATGTGCAATTCGCTTGTTAGTGGGTGCGATGTCCGGCAGGTTATTGCCGCCCCGCTAAGCAGGTCAACCGAGCCTTCATTTTAAGTAATATAGCAAGGAGCGGTCACTTGGAGACCGGAGCTGATCGTACGCGCCTCGGGCATCGACTTGCCGACCCAGCCAGCTATCCGCTCGTCGTCTAATCGCTAAGTACTTTCTGCAAACCGTTAACGGAGTGGACTGTGGCTTTCGGCGATTACTTGCCATGTATCGCAATCTTCTACGGCAATAAACTTGCAGTAGACCGTCTACCAATTCATTAATAATTTCAGTAGGGAAAGTATTCCCTCTCCTGTTTGCTCGCCTCAGGGCGTGGTGTCAGAGATAGCAATTATTCTAGCAAGCAGGCAGCAGACTATCGGCGGTCCAGTAACTGACGGCTGCCCCGATCTGCGAGAAGAGAAGTACTAGATACAGCCACAAGTAAGTTCACTCCCCATTGGCCACACCATCCTGACAAACCCGTGGCGCGGATCAACCCCCAAAAGGGTCCACCACACTAGACTTACATACTCGTAGCATAGTGGTTACCAGAACTGATTAAGGAAACACAACATTACTGATATATACAAATTATATATACCAAGTGGTGAAAGTTTATTAATTCATTTAATGAGTCATTGTTGTCCAAAAGCCAAGCAGATATACATTTCTTTATGGTATGCTTTGGTTTATTGATAACATCTGCTGGTAATTTATTATAAATTCGTGCACCAAGCAGCTTGAATGTCTTTGTCCTAGTAGAGTGTTTCAGCGAGGAATGTATGCTCCATTTCTTTTATTTGCATTCTAGTATTTAGGTGTGGTAGGTCACCAACATTGAAGACTTTTATATTGGTATGACCGAGCGTGGTGGTGTAACGGCTAGCGTTCTGGCCTCGCATTCGGGAGGACGGCATTTGAATCCACGTCCGGGCATCAAGCTTTGGGTTTTCTATGGTTTCCCAAATCACTCCAGGCAAATGCCGGGATGCTTCCTTCAAAAGGTCATGGCCGAATTCCTTCCCATTCTCTGCCCCCCATCTTTTCCCGTCTGTAAAGACCTCACTGTTAGAGAGACATTAAGCATATATATATATTTATATATATATATATGTACATGAATGTTTGTATAAATAGCTGACGGACATTGAGCAACATGCTTTGTTTATACAGCTCACAGGTCAGAAAAGTGTATGGCTTTTTATACATCACTTTCAGAATGGAATTTTGGCATCTGTTGACCCAAGCCAAGTGATAATTTCAGAGCAGTTCCTCATATACCAATCTTCTTGAGTTTTGTCACTAGTGTAGTGTGATCAATGGTGTCAAATGTTTTTTTTAAAACCCAGATATACTGAAATTGTTCTTTTGGAACTATCAATCATTTTGCATAAATGATTTGTCAATGAGTATATAGGGTCCTGAGTACTAACATTTGGTCTCAAATCAAACTAATTTTCTGAGAGTATACTGAATTCTTCCAAGAAGTTCATTAATCTAATATTGATATATTTTTCTAGTAAATTTGACAGATGAGTAGTGAGGGAAATCAGCCTATAATTGCAGACTTCTTTTCTATCTCCTTGCTTATGCACTGGTATAACGATAGCTATTTTAAATGGATCTGGAAACTGTCCTTCTGTTATGGATAGGTTAAATATATGTTTTAATGACAGTAGTATAAATTTATTCACCATGTACACAGTTTTACTACTTATATTATCATACCTACTTATGGAGTCATTCTTCAGTGCAATTATTTGTCTTGCTATTGCTACTTCTGGTATGGGAGGGAAGAAGGTAGACTGTGTTTGTGATTTTGAGATGTTATTATACTTTGTTTGTGGCTTCATCAGATGCACTTTTAATTTTTCCAGCAAGTTCTAGGACTATATTAGAGAGTTATTCCATAAATTTATTTGCTATTGTGATGTATTCTGATGACTGCAGTGAGTCATTCATGTAAATTGTTTCAGTAGGTAGCTTCATATTTTTCTGTCTGCCTGTTATTTCATTGATGCTTTTCCATAAAGTTTTTGTATTACTAGAATTCGTCATAATTGTTTTGGTGAATATTTTGTGATTATTGTAATCCTGTTTTCAAATTTCTGTGATTCAGGAATATTGGGGGTTATATCAGAAAAAGAGCCTACCTGGCCAATTAGAAGTGAGCAGTTTAGAAAATTTGAAATTAAATATGAAGATGTTATGAAGGAAGTAAGGAATCTAAAGAAATCATAAAGGGGCTGGTGTGGATAATATTACTAAAGATGTCTTAAATGTAGTAGGATGTGACATTGTACCTTATCTTGAAATGTACTGTAATTTAAACTGAGTCAGGATACTTGTTGCTTACCAGATGACTGGAAAGGGTGATCGTAGTTCCGGTCCATAAAGGAGGGCTGACAAATAGATTTTAAAAACTACAGGTCAATCAGCTTGACATCGGTGGTATGATATTAATGGTGAGATTAATATGCAACTACAGTCCCTGGCCATATTATTAGACGCACTGCAAATCTTTAGTATTATTTGTAATAATTACGTGTTGAGTACTATTTCTCATGCAATTAATCAAAAAATTTATAACAGTTATTTAGGGCACTTAGTTCATTGGTGAATTTTATGTCTATTCTTGCTATTTGACATTGGATTGTTGACTTATTGTGACTATCAGTGTGCATAGTACAGTGTACAGGTACGGACCTGTTCAGTGGCGTTCTCGCGTGTAACTGCTCTCTTTCTTTGTTCACTTTAACTATCATTTGTGTAATATCGAGATCACAAGTGATTGTTTAATAACCAGATATTACTGATTGTGACCTTTAAAAATGGGTAAAAGAGGAAATATTACACCACGTATAAAAGCAGAAGTCAAAGCCCTAATTAATACAAAAATGTATTCCAATCGGGAAATTTACGAAGGTTGAAATTATCCGACGCTAACGTGAGGCGCATAAAGAAGAAAATTGATTCAGGTGAAGAATTGAGCCCCAGAAGGAAGAATAAATGTGGAAGAAAGCCAATTTTCACCCCAAGGTCAGAAAGATTTCTCAAAACAATTTATCTAGAAAACAGATTTGCAACAACGAAACAGATAAAACCTCAACTGGAAGAGGCTAATGTGAATAAATCTGAACGCACTGTTCGCAGAAAGTTGAAGGATATTGATTTCAAGGCTTTTCGACCTGCTAGAAAACCCAAGTTAACAGCCGAAATGAAAGCAAAACATCTTAAGTGGGCTAAACAGTGGTGTGATAAGGATGTGGACTTTTGGAGATCGGTAATTTAACTTTAAAATTATTATTTACAATATGATAGAAGCTATGTACATTTATTCATAATATATTAATTAAGTTTCTTGATTTTTACAGGTATGCTTCAGCGATGAAAGCACATTTGAAATTTTAATTAACAAGTGTCAGCATGTGCGCCGTCGAAGAGGAGAAAAATTCCATCCCGACTGCATTATTCAGACCGTAAAACACCCAACAAAGGTGATGATTCGGTCTACCATCAGTGGCAAGGATACAGGACGTCTTTACGTGGTTAAAAGCATAATGAGGCAAGACCAGTACAAAGAAGTTTTGCAAAAACCTTTAATACCGTAGTTCAGAGAATGGTTCCCGAATGGGGAACCATTTATTTTTTTATGAAGGATGGCGCTCCCTGTCGCACAGCCAGGTCGGTGAAAACATTTCTGAAGGAACAAAATATCCCTCTGTTGGACTGGCCAGGTAACAGGCCCGACATGAACCCGATAGAAAATGTATAGGGACTCATGATGAGGGAGATGGCCAAAGATGTCATCACGACAAAAACGCAGCTCTCGGAGAAGATCATCCATGTGTGGTATCATCATCCACAAATGCAGGACACTATACAATCCTGCATCAACAGCATGCCGTGTCGTATTAAGGTTCTCATAGCTTCGAAAGGTGGCTCAACAAGATATTAAAACTAATGTTTTCATTTTCACAATATTTTAATATTTTGTTGTGATTATTTGAAATAAAATATTTTCAACAAACAATGTGTTTTATTTATTTGTTATATCACCTGTGTCATGAAGCAGACTACACATAATAATTTTATTGCAATTTATGTATTTAAAATCTTATTTAGTTAGCCATAAATCAAAATTTGCATAAAAACTGTAGTGCGTCTAATAAATTGGCCAGGGACTGTATATCAGATGTGTCTGTAAGAAACGTAATTAGTTTTCAAGCTGGCGACATTGCTTTAGACAATGATATTCATGTGTATCTTAGTTACTAGGCTATATTAAAGATATTCATGATGAAATTGACAGGGTAGGTCAACTTGATAGTGTAGCACTAAATCTCTCAAAGGCCTTTGACAGAGTGAGCCATAAAGTGGTGCTAAATAATGTAGAACTATTGGCATTTATAAATAGGTGTTTTAGTGAGTAGAAGAATTCCAATAAGGTAGAAAGCAAAAAAGTTCAGCATAGGAAATGAAGTATCAAAAGAATTAGAAATGAATATGGGCGTTCCACAGGGTAGTGTATCGGGACCATTGCTGTTCATCATTCTAATGAATGATTGTGTTAATAATTTATTGTCAGCAGTTAGATTGTTTGCAGATGACATAAAGTAATATAAAAGAATCAAAACAATAGAAGACTGTAAACAGCCACAGGGTGATCTAAGTAGGATAACTAGTTGGGTGAGTCAACATGGAATGAAGATAAATGGAAAGAAGAGCCAGCTTATTTGGTACATAGATAAAATGCTAAATGTTGAGTATAATTATAAAGTGGGGAAGGAGCTACTTATTGAAGACTTGAAATTTAAATACCTTCACATAACATTTGATAGCAGACTTAACTGGTCAGGACACATTGGACAGTTAGTAGGGAAAGGGTTCAAAATCCTTCACCTGTTCGAATGAGTATTGAGGAGATGCACTAGAGAAGTAACAGAATTGTGGTAAAAAATTCTGGTCAGACCACGGCTGGAATATGATGGTGTAGTAGGGGACACACATTTTCGGTATCAAATACAGAAATTGGAGTGAGTGCAGAGAAGGGCTGCTGACTTTGTCTTTGGAAATTACTGCAAAACTCAATCACTAACTAAAATGATAAAGGAGCTGGAATGGGATTCATTGGGGTATAGAAGGAGTGTGAAAAGAGTCATGGAAATACACAAGGCCTTTATTGGTGATGATGTGTGGAAAGATATTGGTGGAAAAATTAAGACAGGTAGCACTTGGTTTCAAGTATAAGGGTGTGGGATAATTTTCTTTTATAGGAAAGGTTGTAAGGGATTGGAATTTATTGCCAAGAGAAGTAACAAATAATTTACTGGAAACACTGAAACCATCCACTGGACCATCCACTCCATTGCAGTTTTATCTGTTATATATTTTAGATAAGTTTGACTTGACCAGTAAAGTATTTAGACAGGTTCATGTAAACTATTGGCTGTATGAAAAGATTATTTACTATGATTTGGAGTAACTTACAGGATCGATGAGTAATATGGTTCTTTGGTTTCTATATAATTGACCTTTTTCATTTTTGACTTGTAATTACTGTTTTAAACATACTTTTCCAAGATGTATAATATATTCTGTTTAAAAATATTTGTTTATTGTATTCAGCTAAGTATATAATCTAATGTAGAGAATAGTCAATACCTCTCCCTTGAGAATTCTGGTTGTTAGATGTGTGTGGTTAACTTATTGAAAAATGCTGTTACTCAATACAGTTATTGTATATGTATTAGCGTGGTATAAATTCTTCCAATGCCTTGATAAAGTATTTATTGTCTACCAGTCTATCGTGTCACTGAGCATAGTGGGCAAGAGGTTAACCCTCTGTCCTCGCATTCTGGAGGACGCCGGTTCAAATCCTTGTCCTGGGTTTTCCATAGTTTCCCCAAATCACTTCATGAGAATGTCGGGAAGCTTTCATCAAAAGGCCATGGTCAAATTCCATCCCGTTCCTTGTCTCCAGTCCCATCTTGCCTCTGATGACCTCGATGTCGATGATGCATAAAGCAATAAGCAAATAAAAAAGAAAGTGTCAGTAGACTTAATAGTAATATCATAAATGAATGCAATTTTTCTCGGTGTAGTTTATTTATTAATGTTTCTTGGGAAACAAACTGAGTAATATTATTGATGCATCAATAATAATATTGTCACATCTTAAACCAAATTCAGAATCCTAGGGCGTAGCGGGGTCGTAGACGAAACACTCAGTTTAAGGCAACGAAGCTTTATTAACAGTTGGCACAGTACAGAAGCACGGAGCGAACTAATCCCGGCTAGAAAGGAGTATCGCTTATATAGTGACGAAGAACAGTCTAGAACATTAACACTAGTAACAACTAGAATATTCCAGAATAGTTTACACAAAGTTAAGAAATTAAAATTTTACAGCACTTAATGGATTCGAACCCACGACCTTTAGTCCCACAGTCTCTTAGCGTAACCATTACGCTATGACAGTCTTTCCTTCTTCGTGGCCGGATCCACTTGATGTGCGACATTGCTCCCTCCTTAAGGGAACAGCGTCCCGATGTTACGTTGCCCTGGTCATGGAGCGAGTCGTAGGTCCCACGCGCCTTGGTTCCTGATGGGCGGTGATGTCCCTAGTCGTCGATGTGTTCGAGCCTGGATGAGACGTACAGCTCTTGGGGCCCTTTGGTTTACTGAAGAATGCTGGATCTTCTAGTGTACTCTGGTTTGAAGGGTCCATGTAAGGCTTCAGTCGCAGCACGTGAACTGTGTCTCTCACCTTTCGTCGTTTTGAGTGTGAATCGAAATCCTCGACTTCATAAGTGACATCAGACAACCTTCGTACAATCCTGTATGGTCCAAAGTAACGTCTGAGGAGCTTCTCAGACAGGCCAACCTTACGGATGGTAGTAAATATCCAGACGAGGTCGCCAGGTTGGTATGAAACAGAACGGTGACTTGCATCACACCTCCGGCGCTCATTCTCTTGAGCCTGCAGTGTGCGGAGCTGAGATAACTGCCGACACTCCTCAGCCCTTGTTACTAATTTTGCGATGTAATCGTCGTTCAAGTCGTCAGGATGGAACGGGAACACAGTGTCCATGATCGTTGTTGCTTCACGTCCGTTTACCAGGAAGAATGGCGTAAATCCGGTTGTGTCTTGTTTGGCAGTATTGTAGGCGAACGTCACAAAAGGCAGCACCTCATCCCAGTTGGTTTGTTCGACACTAACGTACATGGAGAGCATGTCAGCAAGTGTTTTGTTGAAACGATCTGTAAAGCCATTAGTTTGAGGGTGGTAAGCAGTCGTCATTTGATGTGTGATGTTACATCGACGGTTGATCTCGTTCACAAGTCTCGACTGGAAGACCTTTCCTCGATCCGCGATCACTGAGCTTGGGGCCCCATGTTTTAATAAAATGTCCTCCACAATGAATTTTGCAACCTCAGGGGCTTCAGCTGTTTTCAAAGGTTTTGTAATGGCGTACCGAGTCAGATAATCAGTACAAACGATAATCCACTTATTGCCACTGGTAGAAGTCGGGAATCGTCCGAGTAAGTCAATACCGACACGCTGGAAAGGCGTTTCTGCAGGCGGAATTGGTATAAGTCGTCCAGGTGGTTTCTGAGGAACTGTCTTCCTTCTCTGGCATTCTCGACGGTGCGAAACATAGTGACGAACACTTCTAAATAATCCTGGCCAGAAAAATCTCTTCCGGATTCTGTCATAAGTCTTAATAAACCCTAAATGGCCCGCTGTAAGCGCGTCGTGGAAATGTTGAAGAATTTCGATGCGCATGTGCTTGGGAATCACTGGAAGCCATCTCTTTCCAAAGGGGTCAAAGTTTTTCTTGTAAAGCTCCTCATTTATCATCTTAACCCTTTAACTGCTACGGTTCGCCCGGCGGATCCCTCGCTGTGTGCGGCTTTGTTTACGCCTAAGCTGTTTACCTGCCCTGGAATGCCGCGTTAGACCGGACCGCTGTGTACTGAATAAGTCTGGAGCATTGTGTGTGGTGTTCTTCTGCTGTCGCTCTGCGATTTGAAACCGCAGATACAAAATAAATACTGTTAATATAACATCTAAAGTTTTTCAGCTTAAAGCTCCTCTAAAAGTGAATGTCTGCGTAATCAAACATGCCGGTACTTCATATACTAAATAGATATTACAGCAACTGAAATGTTTTTAGTTTGGGAGCGTAATAATTTATCTGGAGAGAACCTTTCCGAATACCTTTCACAAATTCTGCACAAATTTTCCAGCCTTCTTTTTGACCCCGGGTTGATATATTTTTAATTTTTTTTTTTTTTTTTTGTATTTCGTTTAGTTTTAGAGGCTTATAAATGTAATATAATTATTACTCTGCAGTTAACCATGGTTAGTAATTCTTTTTGTGTGATAAGCCTTGAAAAATGGTACAACACACAGTGATACATTACATGTTTTGCATTGGTTTCTAGACGCACTTTCTGTATCGAACATACAGCGCATTTACGCATTGGCGTGCTCTTCTTTGAATTTGCAATATGAATGAAATTTGGAAAAAAAGGTCTCAAAAAGTTGCGAGGGCGATTTCTAGGGGGGGGGGAGTGGCGTCTCACGGACCTGATCTTACAAGACGGCGTAATCGGGAGGACGATGGTTCGAATCCCCGTCCAGGCATCCAGATTTGGGTTTTCCATGGTTTCCCCAAATCACTCCAGGTGAATGCCGGGATGCTTCCTTCAAAAGGCCATAGCCGAATTCCTTCCCATTCCTTGCCCCCCATTCTTTACCATCTCTAAAGACCTCGCTGTTAAGAGACGTTAAGCAGTTAAAAAAAATAATGACTGTATGCCATTTTCTCAGCGAAAACTAAAAGTAAAAGAGCAACAAAAATTAGATCACAGCTGCCAATGCTCAAGGGCCGAATGAGGAAAACAACTAACCACCCTGGGTGGAAATATGGCTTCATAGCCAGGCCGCTAAGAGGCTAGCGTGTTAACTCGTCAGGAGCACAGACAGGGCGGCGAGGCGGCGCGTGTATACACGTCTTGAGCACAGACAGAGCGGCAAGGCGGCGCGTGTATACACGTCTGGAGCACCTGGGCGCAGTAGTAGCCACGCGCGTTAACGCGTCTACAGCAGTCAAAGGGTTAAATTCTCCATTCACATCCTCTGAGCGATCTAAGGCAAGTTTAATTTGCAACAATTTGGCGCCCTTCTTTTGTTCCTCAGAGAGATCGCGAAGAGTAGAGAGACAGTCAGTACTCTCTTCATTCTCTTGCTGTTGCTCCACTGGATTCCTTGAGAGACAGTCGGCATCCTGGTGCTTCTTTCCATTTTTGTAGACTATACTAATGTCGTATTCTTGAAGACGTAATGCCCACCAGGCAAGTCGTCCTTAAGGCCTGTTAACCAGCAAAGTGAATGGTGATCTGTTACAACTGTAAATGGTCGTCCAAAGAGATATGGTCGGAGTTTGCAGACAGCCCATATGACAGCAAGACACTCACGTCCGTTGTTGAGTAGTTTCTTTCGTCTTTGTTGAGAGTCCTGGATCATAGGCTATTACCTTCTCTTTCCCATCCTGAATCTGTACTAATACAGCGCCAATTCCATAACCACTAGCGTCTGTATGCAGCTCAGTAGGCGCTTTCTCATCATACAGCCCAAGCACAGGGTCAGTCGTCAGAGCCTTTTGCAAAATGAGGAAAGAATCTTGTTGAGATCTACCCCAGAGGAATTTAGCACCACTTTTTAGCAATTCTTGGAGCGGCCTGGCTTTCATACAAAAGTCTTTTATAAAGCATCGATAGTAAGAGCATAGGCCAAGAAAGCTCCTGACGTCACTGGTATTCTTAGGAACAGGAAATTCCGTTATAGATCTCACCTTGTCGGGATCTGCAAGCACACCCTCACCTGACACAAGATGCCCAAGTATTTTTATTTCTTTAGCTCAGAAAAGACACTTTCTTGGGTTGAGCTGCAAGCCAATTTGTTTCAGGCACATAAGAACAGCTATCACTCTTTTTACGTGTTCATCGAAGGTTTCGAAGAACACTTTAACATCGTCTAAATAACAGAGACACATCGTCCACTTCAGATGACGTAAAAGATTATCCATCATACGTTCGAATGTTGCTGGCGCATTACACAAACCAAATGGCATTACATTAAATTCATACAGGCCATCGGGGGTAATTATTGCAGTTTCCTCTCGATCGCTTTCGTCCACCTCTATCTGCCAGTATCCTGAGTGTAGGTCCATAGTCGAGAAAAAATTAGCTCCCTTCAGACAGTCCACCGTATCGTCAATTCGCGGAAGAGGGTAAACATCTTTTTTAGTCAACTTATTGAGCTGTCGGTAATCGACGCAGAACCGCCAGTGGCCGTCCTTCTTTCTCACGAGCACTACCCGGCGTCTCCACCAAAATAATGTCACGTAGTAAACCAAATTCAGAATCCTAGGGCGTAGCGGGGTCGTAAACGAAACACTCGGTTTAAGGCAACGAAGCTTTATTAACAGTTGGCACAGTACAGAAGCACGGAGCGAACTGACCCCGGCTAGAAAGGAGTATCGCTTATATAGTGACGAAGAACAGTCTAGAACATTAACACTAGTAACAACTAGAATATTCCAGAATAGTTTACACAATGTTAAGAAATTAAAATTTTACAGCACTTAATGGATTCGAACCCACGACCTTTAGTCCCACAGTCTCTTAGCGTAACCACTATGCTACGACAGTCTTTCCTTCTTCGTGACCTGATCCACTTGATGTGCGACAATATTACTCAGTTTGTTTTGTGAGAAACATTAATAAATAAAAAAGTAATATCATAGTTTCTCATCAGCATGCAATTTGAAATTTCCTGTTTTTATTTTTTGCTTACACCACATCAACATCAAGATCATTAGAGCAATAAAGCAATAAGCAAATAAAAAAAGAAAGTGTCAGTAGACATAATAGTAATATCATAAATGAATGCAATTGTTCTTGGCATAGCTTATTTATTAATGTTTCTTGGGAAAAAAACTGAGTAATGTTATTATTGAGTAATATTATTATTGATGCATCAATAATAATATTACTCAGTTTGTTTTGCGAGAAACATTAATAAATAAAAAAAGTAATTTCATAGTTTCTCATCAGCATGCAATTTCCTGTTTTTATTTTTTGCTTACACCACATCAACATCAAGATCATTAGAGCTGGGAAAGGATTGTAGGCATGGAAGGAATTTTGTACCATCCCAGCATTATCCTTGACAGCTTTCAGAAAACCTTAGAAAACTAATATCTGAATGGCTGAATTGGGAATCAATCTGCTGTCCTCTTGAATACTATGCCAGTGCATTACCATTCACCAATCACACATGGGCTTCCCATATTACTTGAATGAAAAAGTAGATATTTTCTCATTTATGACATCAATTGCTCTTGTGTTGTTTTCTTGCATTGGGCTACAAAATTTAAATGCTTATCCAACAGGGAGCTTATCTACCTATATACTGGATTTTTCAGATAGGTTTAGACTCATCCTTTACATTGGAATTCTGATGTAACTTTTCTTATTAGCTACCAAACTCTTTCTAACAGATCTACAACCCTTACTAAGATTGCTAAATACTGTGTTGCTGTTTTCAGTTATATTAAAAAATTTCTTTTTAGGAACAATATAAATTTACTGCGCAGGTATTTAATCCTAGCAGTGTTAGTATTATTTGACGTATCTGTATGCCATTTCTGGTCCTATATTCCCCCTTAATGGAGTGAAAATCGATCCTTGTGTGTAGCCACTGAACAAAAGCTTAGTGATGGCAATCTTCTGGTATCTCTAGGTGGCAAGAGGAATCCCATAAAGTATGCCATACTCTCAAAATGTTCAAAAAAACTGATCACTGCCCGATACTGCATATTAGAATCTAGAATGGTATGGTTGTGAGTATCTAATCAGCTACTATAAAAGAAAAACAATTTTACAGTGATTTACATAAAGATCTCAGAATTTTTATTGCTTTAATATTTTATGTAACATATTGCATGCTATCTTCATCTATCTCTGTATTAATT
>JARYHS010004570.1:0-12999 GCA_031002005.1 Vandiemenella viatica
TGTTTCAGTCTTTCAGTTAGTGAGTTTCCGGATGTTTGTACCCAGTCTGCGGAAATTTTAGTGGCCATCTACGGATATTCAAAGCTAAGTGCCTGGCAGCACTGTCTACAAACACTATTAGAGTGGGTTTCCCAGAAGCAGATTCTTCAAGCCCATACCTCGACGCTTTTTATTGTGGCTTTACCTCTCGTCGACGTCGGGGTCGTTAGAGGCGGGATGGGACTGGGGACAAGGAACGGGAAGGAATTCGGCCATGGCCTTTTGAAGAAAGCAGCCCGGTATTCGCCTGGAGTGATTTGGGGACACCATGGAAAACCGAAATATTGATTCCCGGACGGGGATTTGAACCAGCATCTTCCCGAATGCTAAGTTAGAGGGTTAACCGCTCATCCACAACGCTCGGTGCCACGACGCTGAGATTGTTGATAGCAGCCCGAACTGCAACGTACTGAAATCTCACGGTTCAAGAGTATATACGTTTCTATAAATCTGATAATTTTGTATTGTAATATCCCTAATCTGTTGTATTCTTTTCATTGCAATCACTTCGCCTCCTTGATGCAGCAGCTTTCGCAAGTAGTAGTGTATTATTATTAATCAACTGTTAATTTTCTTAGTGATATGCAGAAATTCTAGTTTCTGCAATCAGGATGTATCTATTCCTATAGGTAATTTTGTAAATAAAAAAACACCTTCGCTCAGTGAGGAAAATGTATTTTCCGATATTTAGTTTATGATGCGCATATCAACCTATCTCTTATTTGTACTAATTAGATACGAGATGATGGTCTCCCGCAGGTCGTATCACATTGTGGATTGTACTCCAGCTGGTTGGGCATGTTGCCACAATGGGACAGTGAACCCGGGTCTCCTGGGACCGCGCCCAACTGGACCGTGTCTATTAGATGCCAGACCCGCCGCCATCTTGGTCCTCCCAGATTAGAACAGCAGTACAGTCAGCTATTGCTCTGCTGAAATCGTTGTGTATAAGTATTCGCTATAAACGAAATAGTCTTGATAGTATCTGATTGTTTAAGCCCACATTTAGAATAGTTTGAAAGAAAATGTCTCTGTTAGAGAAAAGTGTTTAAGAAGGTAAGTGATACCTGCTGTCGCGTCAGCCATCCAGAAATATGCAGATGTTTGCAGAATACCTGTCCAATAATATTTTAATGACACTAGAAAACCTTTCCCTGCAGTAAAACTTTATACTTAATGCAACTCCTCTCTGTTATCACAGTTCGCACGTAGACACAGTATTGCATATTATTTTATTAAACATCAGAATTCAGTAAAATTACTTGCGAATTTACGGTTTTATATCTAATGACAAACGGTTATAAAATGAAGTCAGGTCTTCTACCGAAAATACTGACGAGGACGGTTCGATATTCTCCTTTACAGCCAAAGCTTAGATAAGAATTTCGCAAATTGTGACGTAAGCAGATATATATCAGATCTAAGTAAAACTGTGTATAATTCTGCTTACACGATCGGAGCATTTGCACAGTTGACGTAAGAATAAATATTGTCAGCCCTAAAGCCACGCAGATATGTAGGGTGGCAACAGGAAATCATCTAGAGGCGAAAACGAGAAAGGATTCTCTATTACGCAGAAACCAGCGGCAGTCAAGCGGCCTTGTGACTCAGCGGTTAAGGTGTCTGACTGGAGATGGAAAGATCCCTAGTTCGACTCCCTGTGTCTACGGAGCTTTTCAAAGGCCTTTAATCCGACCTTTATCTCTGGCATAGCTTGCCATGTAATGTGAAGTACGCCAGTTTGCTTCCGTGGTTCGGATTCCACGTTAAACTGCAGGATTATCGGATCAGGCAAGGCAGCAATGATGGAAAACCCAAATCTGGATGGCTGGGGGGGGGGGGGGGGATTCGATCCCACGTCCTCCAGAATACGAACGTTCACCGTTCATCCACCACGCTCGGTACTACGATAGAGGCGGATTGCGCAGCCCATAAGAAATCCTGCCACCATTTCATTACGACCACACAAATTTGCTTTTAATGGCAGACACATTCGTATGGTCTTAGTGGTCTAGTGGCAGAGTTTATTACCGCCTGCGCAATCCTCCCCTGTCGTAGTTGTCTGAAAAAAAAAAAAAAAAAAAAAAAAAAAAAAAAACAGGTAATCTTTCCAGGGCCTTGCGATTTAACATGGAAGCCAAATTTAGAGCGCTTGAGAGCTGAATATTGGCTTTATATTTAAGTCTATCCACTTAAATTTTGAATACAATGCCGTTTGTATGAATCTAAATAAACATTTTGACTGCGAGAAGTACCTGCATTAATTTTCGTACACTTTTATCTTAATTTCCCAGATTTCCAACATCGTATCAAAATGGAACATATCTTATGTTACTTCTTGGACTATGAACTCTGCATTGATTGCAACTCCATCAAAATATTCGACACTAGTTCCTGCACGAATCGCATTCAACGAAAAATAGATACTAATTTGCGCACACTTCTATCTTAATTTCTAAAGATGTCGACGTCACTTAAAAATTTAACTGCTCTGTGATAGGTTGTATATTAGGCTCACAAAACCCCGGTGAGTAGTTTTTGCGTCAATTGTATCCAACGAAAAATTTAAACAAATTTCCGGACTGTCTTCACTAATTTCTAAGCATTCCACAAAAACAAACACACCCCACTCATCCCTGACACTGCAGGCTGTAACTTTTCAAGAACTGCATCAAAATCAATATTTTGTAAGTGAATTGCTTCTATCGGAACAAACAGATACGCGGTTAGACACTGTTTTTTTTTTTCATTTTCCGGCTTCAAAAGGAAACGAAAGATACCACAACTTACTCCGGGAAGCATTGCCTTCAATATCCAATGAAAATCCAACGGTTTTTGCGAGAACGGAAGAGAAACACAAGTTCCTTCTCGCAGTCGAAATATTTGCAGCTTATTATATAAATCCAAGTTTGAAGATGTTTTAATAGGATCAAAAAAACTTAGTTACAACTATCAAGCGTTGCTGCACAATTTGAACGGATAAGAACTGTGAGTCAATTTCAGTGAACAATCAACGTGCAATCAAACTTTTTAGTCTAGCGCAGTGATAGCCAACCTAGTCCCTATCGCCGTTAGTGGTAGGGCTGTTGATATTTTAAAAAATATCGGATTTTCGATATATCGATATTTTAAAAAAATATTTATATCGGATTCGATATCGAAGAAAAATTATCGACCATATTATAAAAAAATAATATTACACAAACAAATCATTTTAAAAAAAGGGCGAAGTCTTGTGGCTATTTAATGATAATTTCTGAATCAAGTTTTGATTTTCTGGAAAAAAATAGTTTTTCATGAAGTTACGGATAAATCTTTTTTTAAAATTGTGATTTAGCCATTATACTACTACTTTACTAAAAGGAAAGGCAGAATGTTTATGATTTACTCGAAGACTTGTGAATCCAAAAAGAGCATCGAGGGAAATCTTGGCTTTTGTGAGTTTAAAAGCTCAATAATGCAACATTGTAGAGGCATTTATTTAGGTTGATGTTCTATTATCAGAGTTTGCATAATGACCAAGTCACTTTTTTTACAAGTATTGTTTTATATGGAATTTAATTTCTTTTTGTAGGTTGATAGCTTGTTCTGAGTCTTCTTACTTTTTTGGACCAAATGTTTGCACCTTAGCAAAGATTATGTATCCGAATTTATCAATATTCCTGCTTACATCCAATTTTCATGTCAAAATACTTTCCTCGACAACGCACGCTCATGTAAAACAACATGTAAAACAACGGGCTCGAGTCCGATTCGTTCTTTGCGAGCTTCGCCGTGTCTGCATTGTTACCATCGGTGGAGGACTACCAATAACTTCCAAATTAAATGTAGTAACAAAGTAAAATTAATTGTGTTTTTTATGCTCCTGATCTTTGTGCAAAACTGAAATTCAAGCCATATAGCCTCAACAAGAAGAAAGCAATTAACCTACAAATTTTCTCTAAGACGTTTCAGCTTTTATATTGGCATTGAAAAAACAAAGGAACTTTTCTTATACTATGGGGATGAAGCCAAGTATGTGTACCAAATTACCATTTTCTAGGACAACTGGATGTTGCATAGAATTATGATGAGAGAAAGTCATAGTTATTTAAAAGAGTTTCAGATCCAAAAAAAAAAAAAAAAAATCCAAACTAAGGTGGTGAATGAATTTTGCACCAAAACTCATGTCAGAAACTTCATTGGACATACTTTTCAAGAGCATGAACTCATGTTCTTTCCGTTGTTTCTTCTACTATGAATGGAGAACTCCCTACATTAATTGAAAATTTCCCCTTCTTTGATATTGCTTCGCAAATGGGTAACGCTTTACCATAATACAATTTTTTAAAAGATTCTAGGTTGAATGCAGGATTTAGGGCGAGGGGTGGGAGCAAACCGCGGTACTTGCTCTGGGCGATAAAATCGTGTCCAACAATGCGTTTGGCAAACAGTTAAAGTTGCGACATCAATGCGTTTGGCCAACAATCAAGGAGGCGATTCTCGGGGTCTGGCTGGCAACAATGTTTGAAGAGGCGGCAATCTCAGTTTTTCCCCGGCTTGGAAAAATCCTAGAGCCGCTACTGTCAAGGCAGTTCCCTTGGCGTTAACAAATTGTTTTTTAAAGGCACAAATCTATAGTAATAAGTTTTTAGCATAGCACTTTGTAAAGGCAACCCAAAAGTGGTAGATTCTTTTTTTCAATTTCTTATCTTAATAAATTTATAAGTGATATAACAAAACTGGCTGTGACATAATTTTGGAGCTCAATTCTTCTGTTGGTATGGAACAAGAAGCGTATCCAATTCGCGCGAAATATTTAACTGTGGAGTGCCAGATACAGGCTTATAATTTGCGGGACATTTCTGGGTCTAAAAAGTATTTTTGCGGTATGTTTAAAGAGTGAAAAAAAATGCAAATTAATAAAAAAATCAATTTTAGGTAAATATGCTATCTAACGTACATATAGCACCTCTTTTAACTTTATTAATTAAACTATGGTAGAAAGTCAACATCAGGTATTATGAATCAAAAGGAAAAATAATAAACATAAAACAAAAATTGACCACCTCGTTAGGAATTTCTTACTTTGGTTCAAAATCAACATCGGGTATTATCAATCAAAATCTCAAAAATATTAAACCAAAACTGAACACTTCTGTTAGGCTCATTAATTAAAATTAGGCAGAAAATCAACAAATAACAAAAAATTATCATCTATCCTTTGCTAAATCAAAATCAACATCAATCAAAATAGATCTTAATCATCTACTTTTAAAATATTTATTACTAGATTTTGCCATTTTCATAAATATTTCACCGTCACTGCTTTGCAAAACTGATAAAATTTCTCAGCAAGAGTCTTCAAAATTGATTGAGTTTGCAGTTCAGCCTTGATCGAATCCATGAACGTTCTGTTTCGCTCTTATTTCATAAATTATTCAACGGGCTAAAACTTGTCTCGTAAAAGTCATTGCTTGTTGGAATTGACAAAACAAAACCAACTATTTTTTAAAAAAATATTCAAAATCATTAAAAAGGCTTGTTCTAAAGAAATTGGCCCAGATTTTATCGTTTGGAAAGTCTTTTGGAAGGACCTGAAAAACACGTTTCAGACATGTGAACTCTGTATAAAGGGAGTTAATGTTAATTGCATCTAGAATTTTCAAAGTCCCAGAAAATTCAAAGAGTATTTTCCTGCCAGTTTCAATTCCTCTGATTTAAGGGACATTCCATCCTCCCGCTGCAAGCATGGGATACTTGACTTGGTCTCATGACCACCGTGGTGAACTGAGTTTGAGAAAAAAACTAGTATACGGAAATTCCGGGACAGTAACGCATAATTCCTGAACACGAGATCAGACACAAAATTCCGGGACATTCCCGGATATTCCGGCTATCTGGTAACCCTACCCATACCTGGTACATTACGATTAGTTTCTTAATGCTAATACTTTTGCATTGATTGAAGACAAATTTTAAAAACTTTTCAAAATGTCCAGACAAGAATTCTAATCAATATTGAATGAGATATTTTACCTTCGTTTTTTACTTCTCCACAGGCCCGCCGCTAGCTGTTTGAGCGCCCGCTTGCAATAGCGATTATGCCGCCCCCTGTCCAACTACTGCCAGTGGTGGATTTAGGAAATTTCCGAAACGGGTCAAAAAAACTCTGAGATTGCCGCCCCCATTGTTGCCATCCCCAGTGTCGCCGCCGACCGCCCGAAGCAGCTGTTGAGCTAAAAAAAAAGGTCGCCCGCTACATAATATGCTGCCTTGCATGCCCGCTTACGGCGGCCCTACTTCCCCATGTGCTCGTATCGTTCATTGTTTCTTAACATTCTATCTATGGAAATGTATTGCATGTGCAACACAGGTAATCGTTTTCCCTCCAATAATAACTTGGAATATTCTACGAGGAAAACGGAAAATAACCACTTATTTTTTAAAAAATATCGGACTCCGATATCCAGATTTCAATATCGATATATCGTCCTAAAAAATATAACTAATAAATATCGATATTTTTTAAAAAAATATCGATATATCGATATTTTATCAACAGCCCTAGTTAGTGGGCGTTCCAGCTTTCCTGGTGGGCGGATAGGGTTTTTTTCCGATATTGAAGAAATTTCCTTTTTAAAATTTAATTAAATTTTAAAACATTTTAAGAGATTTGAAGATGCCAATTTACAGCTTCGAGGAGCTAACAGAACTCTTACAGGTTGCAAAAGTATTGTGTTGTTATTTATTGACAAACTTTAATTATTTCATTATAACCTACTGAAAAGACCATTTCATCAGTTTAGTGAATTATCATCTATAACAGATAATATAACTCAAGAGGATAGTGACAGATTCTGTATCCACCTCAACGAACTTAAATTGGACTTGGAAAAACGATTAGAAGATATTTTTACATGGAAGATGTATGACTGGATAAGAAATACTTTTACCGAAAATATTGAAGAGGCTGATGCAACTAGCCTAGAGGAACAGTTAGAAATTATATATGGTGAAGAAAGTAAACATAAAGTCCATAGTAGTAAACCTGCAACAAAATATAAGAAAAATGCCTGCCTTATACTCAAATATGTGAAAAATGATATTCAGTTTATTGATACTTGTTCCTATCTCAGATCTTTTTAATAACTTAATCAGACTTTAGTGCCTGCCAATCATATTGTGACCAAAGAAAAAAAAAAGTCCTAAATATTTCCGAAATAGAAGACCTATTGTTCCTTACAAAAATTGTGCTAGATATCCAGTATTTAGTTTCGCAGCCTCAGGGATCTTATTAATAGATTAAATAATTAAATGTAATTTTATCAGACGTCATGCTTCTATTTACGCAAAGTATAAATCAAAAGTTTTTTTTCTACACTAAGATGTTTTATAAAGATTTATTCGAAAGTTCGACATCAAGTATTTGGTAAGCACTTCATAAAATTTATAAAGCAAAGTTACAGCAAGTTAAAGCATACAATAACAATTAAAGTTTCTTCCCTACTTTACAAAATTTTACTATTAACAGAGATACAAAGATGTTTTATAAAGATTTATTCGAAAGTTCGACATCAAGTATTTGGTAAGCACTTCATAAAATTTATAAAGCAAAGTTACAGCAAGTTAAAGCATACAATAACAATTAAAGTTTCTTCCCTACTTTACAAAATTTTACTATTAACAGAGATACAAAGATTGGTTGCAGGTAAGAAAAGTTGACCTCTGGTCTAGACGTTTGTGGAGGCCATCGTGACTTTATTGGCCGTGATGGCTCAAGAAGCACTAATACTGGCGTCCATGTGGAAACAGTTGGGATTCCGAGTGGACAAGCCGGGAGTCGATATCGATGAAATATCTGAAGTATACCGTACTAACAGAGTTATAAAATCACTAACTGGGCAGAAGTGGGCCTACCGTATCCTCTCCAGAGATCTGTAAAGGCACCGAGCTTGATGGGTGTGCGGTAACCCTCTGGCCTCGCATTCGTGAGTACGCAGGTATGAATCCAGGCCCGGTCATCTAGATTTGGATTTTCAATGGTTTCCCGAAATAACTTCAGGCGAATGCTGGGATGCTTCCTTCAAAAGATCATTGCCGAATTTGTTCTTGTTGCTTGTAGTACCGGATCTAAGACGGAGGGCAAATTGGATCGATCAGCCCGGGCGGCAAATTTATGGGACGGAAAAATCGTGGTTAAAAGGTGGCAACCTGTTTTTATCCGCTCCACTGCGCCGGATGGTGATGATGGGCATTAATCTATAATGGCGACGGCAAAATAATGTTTCAAGAAGCGGCAATCTCACAGTTTTGCCCTGGCGCCGAAAATTTCCTGATTTGCCACTGGTTCCTTGCCCGCAGTCGTTTGCTGCCTCTAATAACCTCGACAAGGATGATATGTAAAACCAGAACCAAAAAAATGAAAGAAAAAAATGGTATCCGTTTTGTAGAGATGGTAGTTAAAACGGATATCCCTTCGCATATAAATGTTGACTGCTTCAACGTCAAATAATATATAGTGGTCATTCTGTCTACATGTCACATAGGGCCTATGTGATTTGAGTGTGTATTTGAGACAAAACTTTTCCCGATCTTGATCGCACTAGGCATTTAACTTTGATAACTCCGCACACAAATTATGTTGTTCATGTAAAGCTCGGTATCGAAAAAAAAAAAATTTCCTCCAATTCCAGCGTGCAGTACGATTCCCCCAAAAAAACCAGGGTGATAGAAAGAAGGAGGAAAAGGCAACGGAATATTTCTCCTACATATCCTATGATAACATTAAATAGGCGATTCTAGAACAAACGTTGCCTTGACAATACTGTCGATGTATTGATTTTGCAACAAGTATGTAGAAGTGATTACATTTGCTTTCTTACTTATAGCCAGTTTTTCGACCACACGAAAGTGGCTCAGCGATTTTAACACTGCTAATTAATATATACGCATGGTCAGGTAGTCAAGATGAGAGATTTCGAAACACTTTTTTATAAATAATTCTTACTACGGTTTACAGATACCAGCTGAAACAACAATATACTAGGAGGCGTCTTTAACACTGTATTACATCCATATGATCAAATGGGACGGTTTTGGTGAAGTTAGGGGTGCAAACTGTAATCCAGAGACTACACTTATTCGTAAGTAAGGGGAAAGATGTTTCCGATATACCGAAAGTAGCGAAGCCACCATTCACGTACATTACCAAAAATATTTGTTCCAGGTTAGACAGTACCGGATTAACAAATCATATAACGTCCTATGACACTACTTGCCGTTAGCTTCTACGATCATTCTTCAATAGCGGTAGCGATCACAGGATTTTCAAAGGCCAAAGTGTTCGGTAGATGGTTTTATGCTTTTGAAAACTGAATACTTCTCACCTATAAGATTCATAAATATAACAAAAATTGATGGTGTATCTGTAAATATAAGCGGATGTAACATCCGGATATACAACAATCGTAGTATGAAACGGCGAAACCGAAAACTGAAATTATAAAATAACACTCCTATCAGCAGCCTGTTGAATCACTGAAACACACTAGTGATTTTTCGGTTTCGCCGTTCCATACAACGATTGTTGTATATCCGGATGTTACGTCCGCTTATCTTTACAGATACACCATGAATTTTTGTTATATTTATGAATCTTATAGGTGAGAGGAATTCAGTTTCCAAAATTAAAACTTTTTAAAACTATGTGTGGAGCACAGCACTTTATGGTAGCGAAACATGGACTTTATGAATGCCGGAAAGAAGGAAAATTGAAGCTTTTGAAATGTGGTGCTACAGAAGAACGCTGGAAATTAAGTGGACGGACAAAATAAGAAATGAGCGAGTTTTGGAAATGATGGGTGACGAAAGACGTTTGTGGAAGAAGCTTACAGAAAGAAGAGAGAGGCTGGTAGGTCATATTTTGAGACATGCTGGACTGGTTAATTTGCTGGTGGAGGGAACGGTCGAAAGTAAGAACTGTAGAGGAAGACAGAGAATATATGAAGCAGATAATTGAGGACTTGGGTTGTAAGGGATATGTAGAGATGAAGAGGTTAGCACAAGATAGGAAAGGATGGAGGATTGCATCAAGCCAGTCGAAAGACAGATGACAGCAAAAAATAAATAAAAATATAAAAAAATAAAATAAAAATCAACTTTATCATTTGTTTCTTCTTTCATAGCCACAAATTGAAGAGTTTTTATCAGACACACTTTTAAAATACATTACTGGTGGTTACGTGCTGTAAGCACATTCGAATGATTACAACCAGAACCTATACTACGTTCATCTCCTCCGATACGCTTATAGAGAGCGTTTCTTGGATTACCTTATTAGATTCCTCGTGGTTTTAATCACATATAATAAATAACTAGTCCACAATCCAGTTTCAAATTTTAACTTGTTTTATTGCTAGTAAGCCATCGGACTTCAAATACAGTTCACATATAAACACAACACTCCAACGATTACAGTCGACACTTCTTCCAAAGACAATACTACCAAAACTGTTCGTTCAACACAGTCATTGGCCGACGTAAACTGAGAGTGTAAAACTGTCTCTGAGTTTCTGCTGATCGCTTTATATAAGCTCCATCCAAAGTTCTAGAACACTACAAAGGCTTCCGACAGATATTTCTCGAACATTAACAATACTTAAACAATTGAAAACATATTAAAAACAATCAGAACTAATGCATAATCATTTACAATCATTACAAAATGCTTAGAAATGAAAATTAAAGATACTTAAACACAAAATTATCTACATTAATAATTTTTAACTGTAGTAAATCGTCCTTTAAACATCGTAGCTTGCGTTAATACTTGGATTTACAAACATTTTGCGTATGTCCCCCCTTAAGCAATTCTCTGGCATAGTTCTGTTCTTAATTATATATAATGATATTCACATAATTTCTTTTCACAAAACAAAATCCATTTACACAGACTTACAGTATAATAAAAGACTATCATCCAAAAATTATATTCAGTCAAACTCTAGCTTGCTACAAATGCTTCATTAAACACAATTACTGTTAACGTTTATGTTCGAGGGCTGTTACAACCTGTTATTAACAATTGAAATAAATTTTAGCTATACTCTAGCATTTGTCTGAATACACCTAAAACAGAACTTTAGTCGCTTAATAAAAAGGGATCTAACAGTTCGGTTTCCTCGGTTTGTTGGTCGTCTGATATGAAATATATTGTACTGTTCCTTTTGATGAATTATCTGCTGACGCCGTTTGCTTCCACGTTTCAACTGACACGAGTAATTGCCAATCAATCGCTAATTAGAGAAACAATTACGCCGTTGATTAGAGATATTGAGACACAGATCACATCGGACATAAAATCGTTATTCAAGGCCTCTATCGTTAAACTCCTGCTTCTCGTAAAAACGAAACGTAACATTAACAGACCAGTCAGCAATTCTGTGGATATTATAAAGTTTAAAGACAATGTCGCAAGCTGGAAAATTTGATTAAAAAATTAAGAGATCCATCACACAGAATAATAGTGACTACCTTAAAACCAAAAAGGTACCTTGTTTTAACGTCGAGAATGTAACCAAAAGGATATAATGACAGCTTAATTCATAAAATTTTGAACTTATTTTAGGAACAAAAAAATTTAAAGAGCTTCGTATTCTTTCTATCTCCTGTTTCATTTAAACCACCATATCTACGTATTCCTAGTCAATTTATTGGTTTCAGCATATCCCTTACAGCCAACATACTTAAATATTAGTTTCATGTATTATAATCATTGTTTACATCTGAATTTCTTGCTTTGATTGTTGTTTGGTCTATTAAATCAACTAATCACACGTCTCTTAAAATATGCCACCTTAACCCGTTTTTTATTTCAGAGAGATTATTTTGTCATCCCTCATTTTCAGAAATCTTTTTTTTTTTATCTGCTTTATGTCTCTAAACAGCGAGGTCTTTAGAAACGGGAAAGGATGGGGGCAAGGAATGGGAAGGAATTCGGCCATGGCCTTTTTAAGGAAGCATACCGTCATTTGCCTGGAGTGATTTGGGAAACCATGGAAAACCCAAATCTGGATGCCCGGACGGGGATTCGAACCGCCATCCTCCCGAATGCGAGGCCAGAACGCTATCCGTTACACCACCACGCTCGGTCAGAAATCCTTTCTTTTATAGTTAATACATTCAATGAATTTTAAACATGGTTACAGAATATCACGTTTCAACTGCTTCGATATTTTAACTTCCATAAAACTTCCTAGATACAATTTAAGGTTGTTTTTCATTAGTCTTATTTAATTGATAAGGAAAGGTTTCTCATTTTGAACAAAATTCTTGCTGGTTTCTGTTCTTGTTGCTTTAAAGATCTTCCTTACTTCAGCCATCAGTGGTTCATCTTCTTCTCAAGTGCGAATATTGCATTATTTCTGCGAATAAATAATTTTTGTATCATATCTACTGTTACAATTATCATTTCTGTTACGCTAAGTGCACTATGCCTTGATTTGGTTTCAATTTATTCCCATGTCGGTTCCAATATTTTAATCACGCATCCAGCAATTTCTCGATATCGTTACTCTCATTTGCACACAGAATAATTTCACAAAAAATCGGAATAAGCTGATTGTTTCTTCTTGGATCCTCACGTCACACAGATTTTTTCTTTCCCTACCTTGATTGCTTTCTGTACAAACAATTATTAGAAGATAAAGGCTGCAGTTTTGATTGGTCTCATTTTTAACAGGAGATTGACTCTTACGTTTCTCTCTTTAACATGAGCCACTTCAAATCTTTCAGAACGATATATTTAAGCCTTTAGCTCAGCATTATTTTCGATACTGATTACTCGGAACAAATGAGCAGTATTTTGCCTACGTAGTAGAATCCTGCTGGCTTCTCCGGCATATTTAAACGATCTTTAATGACACAATATGATCCTTTGTCGAAAAATAATACGGGGAAAAAACTGGAACGTATTATTAA
>JARYHS010004571.1:0-13996 GCA_031002005.1 Vandiemenella viatica
AAATGAAAAATTGTATAACCGTGCTGAAGTGTTTATATCAAGCAACAACTTATATTTCTAGCGATTCATCATCAGTATCTTTAATTATATCATTGATTGGCATCTTAAATTCAAAACTTGCTCAGAAGGATGAAGACTGATCATATAGTACTGTTCAAAAACCGCTTGTTTTGGTCTGTTAACAGGAGATTTGCTTTCGCAAGAAAAACCTTAAGTTATCAATTGCCGCTCTAATAGATCCACGGTTTAAAACTAAATACAAGGGCGTATCTAGGATCAGAACTAGGGGGGAGCTAGATCTGAACGAGTGGGGGGGGGCAACTCGTCTTTTTTCGAGGAAGTGGGGTGGGGGACTGAAACATGAAAATTTATTACAAACTGAAACTCAAACCAGTAGTATAGAAAAGAGTGTAAAATTTGTCGGATGCTCCTATCAATTACAAATTACACTGAGGTATAGGATGAGAGAGCGACTAAATTACACTGTCCAGGTATAGGATGAGAGAGCGACTTAATTACACTGCCCCCGGTATAGGAGGAGAGCGTGAGCCGCCGACCTTCTCACTCGGGAGAAAAACAGCCAAATCGCCTAGCTATAATTACACCTATAATGACACCCCAAGAACGGAATCTCATCAGTATAAAGGAACCATGTAACTTATCAGTCTGCAGACAAGCTCCATTTTACACCTCTGAACGCTGGTGATTCCAGGTGAGGACGGTCAATCAGACTACCATTAATTACGTAATTCCTGGTCAGTGACTTCTCTTCCTACAGAAAGTATGTCATCAAATAAAAGGAAAGCAGCTATATCTCCTGATGGTAAGGATGTATTTTTTTTTATTAATTTTTCGTGGTTTCTTCACAATTTTCCTTTGCGGTAATCAAATTAAACTTCAAATTGTTTCCACTGTCGGTCTGTCTCCAAATAGCAATTTTTTGTCGTGTCGTGTACAGGTCAAACATTTTTTTTTTGTGAGCTATTTTCATGTGTAGTATATACAGTTCATACCTTTTTCGTGTATATAAATATACGAAGTCATTTATCTATTTATTTTAATTATTTTGTAACATTGCAGAAACACACAAAAAACAAGTAGTTTTGACGAATGATACAGCAAGTGTATCAACTGGATCACTGGTCAGCATAATTAGCAATATTGACGCCAAATTATCGGCCAGAAATCCCCAGAGTCAGCCTGGGGTGAAAACGTTGTTCATCTCAATTGGTGCACCGGGGAATTGTCATGCATTTACTACTAAAACCGATGAGCAACAATTTCGTCTTACTCTGAAATGCTATGACCAGAAACACCTTGTTGACATACCCGAAAGTGATAGATGGAAGCATCATTGCGCCTCTTTGGAGTTGCAATTGGGTGAGACAAGCCCCATATTTACAGCACTTAATACTCTATTGAATGCGGCAACAACTTTGGCTGAAGACGAAGGTTGGGTGTACTACCGACCAAAACCTGAATAGATATAACACTCTGTGCGGTAAGAACCTGAGTACGGTGTAAATTGACATGTATTTGAATTCTAATATTGTTACACCTCATGTATCACATGTAAAATTATAACGATGTGTATGATTTCACTTATCAACTAAAATTATGAAACCTGAATAATATTTTGTAAAATCTAGTTCTATGAGGCTGGAAACGAAATTTTCACGTGTTTGACTGAAACGTGAATATGTATATTAAAAAATAAAATATATGGTACCCCATTTAAATTTGAATTCTAATATTGGTGTACCTCTTCCTGTACATACTTTCCGACGGTGGTGTTGGAGGTAGCAGTATATTTTTTTCTTTTCTTATTAATACATTGCATACAAAATTCTCAGATCTTATCACACTCATATAATTACACTAACCAGTATATAAAGAGAGTAAGCTAATGACTCTCTCCCGGTGTATGGAAGGAGAGTGTGAACCAAATCACATTCCTATAATGACATCACAAGCATGGAACCTCACCAGTATATAGGGACCGAACTCAACATTTCTAATCAGTCTGTCAACATGGGTCGCCAAGTTCTATTATTCAACTCGGTGTACCAGCTGAACGCAGGTGATTCCAAGCGCCTGTCATTGGGCTTGTCATCCGAGCGGGATTTTGAGCCTGTTCTAGTGCTTGAAAAAGTGGGTCACAACAAGATCACCCTCTCATTCGAAGAATGGGATGTTCTGATCAGGGATTCGGATGCGGTGACCAATATGCTCGCCGGCAGCGGCCAGTCCAGCGTTCTACTCGGTGATCATACTATTTCTTGCCGGACGGTGTCTGGTGTGAAAACATTATGTTTTCACCATAATACTGATCCAGCTAGCGGCATTTTCCTCGCTGAGTCTACATGGCAGAACCTCATTGACGCACAACCTGCAGTGACCGCATCCTTATCCATCAGAAAAAAGTGGACCTACCATGTCTCTGGGTACTACAAGGCATTTGTGGGCGAATTGGCTGACAAAGTGATGTTCGACTACACCATGACATCAGTGTCAAAGTTAATTGACATGCATATCAAGAATGTTCACCCTAGTTTTATCTCATACAGTTCCACAATCGACTTTATACAATTAAGAAATGAGATCATCGCATACAAAAATTTTATTGTATATAATGATGTCAACAATATTATAAGTAAGAATTTTAAACGTGGTGACGATGTATGTGACTGATAAATAAAACACATGAATTTGAATTTTATTTTGGTTTTATTTCACCCCACCATTGGGCAATTAAGTATACATTTTCAACAGCACATATAGCATTACAAAATAAGTGTCCTTTACAAAATTTTATCAGATGATTCTTCCTGAGTTCTCGTAAAGATGGACATCCTAAATCTTCTATATTGTAGCATACTTTGCTCTTGATAATCTTCTGGAACCATCTAGCCTTCTCCAATCCTTTAACACGTATAATTGCGTCTTCTTCACTGGTAATTGTATGTAGAATAGCACATAGTCTACTGAAGGATACACCAGTAGCATTCCAAGGTATTCCATGATAATTATGAGTCAACCATCTCACTGTTGGGTGGCTACCTCCACGTCTTGGTGAGTTTACAGAGATGCAGTGTGTAGCGATAATGTTGCATGATTGTACTACACACACGGCAACTTCTTTGAAGACTAAACGATCCTTTTCTCGTCTTGAATCCCTGTGCGTCGAGGAAGATGCTCGTCATGATAATGAGTGTCAATGAAAGACGCTACACCGTTTTATGCAAGCTTACGCACAACACTTGTAAGAGGCACATATTCCACAACACGGTCATGAAGGATTAGGCAGTATGCGGCTGTGTAGGCCGGAAAATTGTTGCTGCTATCAAACTCCATACGAATATCTACAGGTCCAGTTTTTACCGCCTCATTTTGATGTGAACAGTCAATTACAGTGATAGGAGCAGTAGCGATAAAGTCTTCTCGGTTTAGTAGCGGTGAAGGATGGTCTCGTTCATAGTAAGACTTTTGGAATCTTGAATACATATCATACAACACTGTCGTACGGTTTTTCGTAAAGTCTAAATTCATGTTTTCGTACGGGTATGCAACATCATTTAGGAACACTTTTGCATTGGTGAGGTTACAGTGGTCAAAGATGGCTGCACTTAATTCAACATTCCGTTTCCTGTTTGTTTGAAATCCAAGAACAACGAACCTAGGTTTCTCCAGTTGCGTTGATGTTTTCAAAGACCAAATTTGAGACTTACTTATAGGAAGCAGCGGGTACTCCAACAGATCCCAACTTCTGAAATTAATGTGAAGTGGCTTCCCACTGTCTACAATCTTAAGTAACACCAGTTTCTCTCTTTCACTTACTTGCAAATGAGGCACAACCCATGCAAGTTTACTGATGGAAAATTTACTTTTCTGAGGATTTGGGTTGGCTTGCACGTATGAATTTGTATCATCCCTCGCTCGAATAAGTATCAGCTCTTGTTTTACATTTAATAGTATCCTTTTAAAGTCTTCACAAAAACCTAAGAGCATACTCAACGGAATACATACATCGAAGTAGCCATTTCCAAGATCACGCTGCTCCCATCCTGCGTTCTTTAACTGACCAATTTGTTGAGGACCAGCAGAAATAAGAGTCTTCATTGTACTTGTGACACCCACATTTCTATTTCGGTCTATCTCAACACCATTAAGTTCTAACCGAATTTCCTCAAATAAGAACGCGAATGCATTGGATGTGACAATTGAATTTGTAGCTCCTGCTCCATCAGATTTGACAAACTTTCCCTCAATATACAAATAACTATCACCTGGCAGTGTATATGTATCTTGGTTCTGAATGGGTATTCGAATTTCATCATTGTTATTAAACGTGGTTGGTGTATGCGGTTGATGACTCAAAAAACTGTTTGCGCGTCACCGACTCATCAAATTCCACATGGGGAGTTACATCAAGTATCTCATCCATTTTTTTTTTACTGTATAGCCTAACGACTGTAAGAAGAGCACGTTAGAAGGTGTTAACCGTTTCGCTATCGGTTCATTACTGACAACTGTCTGAATTTGTCGCTTCTTATTATAACGAGCGCCCATTCTTAATATGTAATCTCAGAGTAATTGTTTCTCCTCTGAAATCCACTAAATTACCATCCTGATCGACAACTCTAATGTGAATGTTGTTGAGCGTTTTCACCGTGATGGGGAGATAGATGACGTTTGCGGGTACTTCTACAATCTTGTACCCTGGCGGTACTGTTGGGAAAAACTCGTGTAGTGTATGTCCAAGCTTATCGTTGACGTAATTTCCTGTACATATGCTGCACTCAATACGTATCGCGTTAACTTTGAATATCTGCACAGTGTAGTCAGATGTATGAAATCCTGGCTTTAACACACGTTTAGAAAATCCAAGCAGTGATCCAATTGAGTTCGGTTTCGTGAAGTCTATTTCCACAGGTGTTTGTATCTCACACTTGAGTGAATTGTTGTTTGCTCTAATAACTAGCTTCTCGCTATTTGCACGCCTAGCCAAATAAATTGCTAAATCATCAATATCGTACGATCCAGTGGGTATATCTACCACCTTATTATTTGAGTAATGAAATTTACTATTTGATTCATCAATGTTCGGAATCGAATTGTATGTTTGAAAATCTACCAGACCGATTGTATACTCGCCTTCACTCAAATCTATCGGTGGAAAGTAATCACAGCTCAAGACCGAACTGTTGTCAGATAAGCAGAGTGTCACAGACATGTGTTACCCCGACTAAGTTTCGTGCAAGACTGAAGTTATACATTTTGATACAGGAATTTTAAACATAAATGTCCGCATATGTTCGTACCAAATTCCTGGTGCTGTTGTACATTACACAAAATTCTGTTACCTGCAAAGTACCGTTGCAACTCCAATGGTGGAGGTAAGTCACCAAAACTGTCGAAATATTTCACTAGACCATCTTTGTACTTTATGTATGCAACCCAGTGTGTTCCAGTATTTTCAGCATTGTCCAAATTCACGATGGCACATTCACGTTTACGAATGTTTTGGGGTAATGTATCACGCATGAAGATACCACGAAAATGAGGTATACGCAGACGCTTCACATGTCTACGTATATCATTATCCGTCAACGGCTTCTCAATTTTTTTTTTTTTTTTTTTAATCCCGATCCATCTTTCCGGTGCGGTTTCAAATAAAGACCTTTACCCCTCATTGCAATTGCCTCCATGGTTTCATTGTGCCGTTTCTCTTCAGTCAACTGCTTTTTTGCATCGTTAAGCAGCTTTGACAGCTCTGGCGATAGCCGAGGCTCCTCCTGCAAGAGCTCCCACAGCCGACAATCCAGCAAAAATAGGTATTAAAGGGAGGATACCACCCTTCGGCACCTTTTTCTTCTTCTTTTTAATGCCTGCACCCAACTTTAATTTAGCACGCATAGCACCATTAACTAGAACTGCAGCTGCCCGTTCACCAAACTTTGCATCTCTAGCCCTTATTCTTTTTGAGGCTGTCTCTGCGAGTATGCGGTCAGCATTACGTCTGTCAGCGCCTTGTGCATACGCAATGTCATGTTTTCTACATGCTGCATCTAGCGGATTGATCCCCGTCTGACCAAGTTTCAATCGCTTTTCTAGTTTTGTCCCAGGTCCACAGAATTGGTATGTTGGAATGTGTGCTTCAAATGGCATTCTGTCGATGATCTTGTTAAGAAGCCATGACCCTTTTTCTTCTTGTTCTTCATACGAGGCATTGTTATCGACTGATTGATTTTTACATATTCGCACACCTATATATAGTCTGAGCAACCATCGAAAACGTCAATATGCGATTCGTCAAACAGAGGGCAACATTGCCTGTTAGTAATGTGGATGTTGCCAACGCCAAGCGGGATAAGAGGAATAAGAACGGGCCCCTGTTCCCAGAAACAGTGAGGGCAATAGTTTGTGGACCATCAAACTGTGGGAAAACCAATCTTATGTTCTCTCTGCTAGAACACCCCAATGGACTTAGATTTGAAAATGTGTATGTGTTCTCCAAGTCGTTGTACCAGCCAAAGTATCAGTTGCTAGGTGAAATACTGAAACCTCTTAAAGAAATTAAGTATTTGACATTTAGTGATAATCAGAGCGTGCCTCCACCTAGTGAAGCTCTACCGAATTCAGTGTTTGTGTTTGACGACGTTTCCTGTGAAAAGCAGAATAATATACGAGATTATTTTTGTATGGGTAGGCACAGGTCAATAGATTCATTCTACTTGTGTCAGACATACAGCCGGATACCTAAACAGTTGGTCAGAGACAACGCTAATTTCATTGTACTCTTTAAACAGGATGATATGAACCTCAAGCACATTTACAATGACCACGGTTAATACCGATATGCCGTTCAAACGAGTTTAAAAAATTGTGTGGTTACTGCTGGAATGGGAGCAAGCATGGATTTGCAGTTATCGACAAGGACTGTGACATGTATCATGGTCGGTACCGCAACGGATTTGATTCATTTTTGAATAAATAGTCAATCACACTATGTACCACCATCATTACAACCATGGACAAGTTTGGTAGAACATCGGTGATACAGAACAAGAGAGTGTTTGTGTACCCACCTCAGAACATACTTCTTACGAAAGAAGGAACTTTAGATTGTCAGGGTAGAATACTCAAACATGTGGCTGACCCCATCGATGATGACGATGTAGTAACCAAACGATATACCAATAAAGCAATTAATGAAGGTATAATGTTTTTAAAACCATAGAAGTGACTTTGGTTGATAATATTGTTGCAACGGACAAGTTTCAAGATAATGCATTTGTACTAGATACAGGTAGAAATTACTCCGAAATTCTTGTCGATGGCCTCATACTCTCAATAGTCAAACCGAGCAGGGTTGGTGTGAGGCTGAATGGGGTAAACATTGGATATAAGGGAGGGGAACTGTATGTGAATCGAGGTGATAAACTTAGTTTTTTTCCCCGGATATAAGCCCCACGACTCATTTACAGCACAACTAATTATGAGATATAAAATAGTACAGTGAACGTCCACAATCTTCATTCAAATTATTAAACATGGTTGCGTCAACAACTAAACGCGACATCATAAAGACCCGAAATGCCATTCGACGCAAGTTACTTGAACTGAAGACGGGTAAGATCGACTCTGAACAATTTTTCAAAGACTCGTTAAGACCTGTGACTGATACAATGGAAAATGTTTTCTTACCTCAACGACATCAGGAGCTGTCTTCAGGTGTGATCAAAGATTTCATGAGTTCTCTAAAGCGAAGTCAGCGAGATTATGATTCTGTGTACGGTATTCAGGAGAAAAATGACTCACTAATGATTGGAAACTCTCCTGTGACTATTGATGGGCATGTTATTCTAATTGATGGCTGATGAATACGAACGAACAGAAGGGTTAATGGAACTGCTGTTTTTAAAAAACCCAAAACGATACAACAACCAAGGATTTGAAAAGCTATTTGGAAATATTAAACAAGACAAATGCCCACAGAGTAAAATTTAATCCATCTGGTAAAGTTTGAAAAATTCCTCCAATAAGTATAAAACCATAATCTCTAAACTTGTCAAACAGTCGGGTTCGGGTCTTCTTCCAATGAAGGAATATTGTGTATTGGGACGATCCGAACGAGCTTGTTGAAAGACTGAAATTACTTACCGCATCGACATCAGCAGGACATACTGCACACTCCAACGAAATTCTATCGGTGATTAAAGAACTTCGTGAGAGAGGCATCATCTTGTGACATGGATCAAGTTGTAGCGGAACTTCATAGACCAGCAAGAAGGAATTTCCCAAGACGACGTGTAATAATCAAAGGACTGGATGATCTGTGGCAAGCCGATATTGTAGAAATGATCCCATACTCAAGTAAAAATAGTGGCTACAAGTATATACTGATGGTGATCGATACTTATTCAAAGTTTGCATGGGCTCTACCTCTCAAGAACAAGACAGCTAGTGTGGTTGCTAGATGCTATGAAGAAAATACTAAGTGGTGGTCGTATTCCTATAAAATTTACAGACTGACAACGGAACTGAGTTTACAATTCAAAGTTTAATACAGTCATGACTAACCATAGCATTAATCACTACTCAACATATACTCACCTTAAAGCATCAATAGTTGAACGACTCAACAGAACAATCAAGAATGCAATGTGGCAAGAATTCAGCAGACGTGGTTCACATCGGTGGATTGAACTTCTTACGCAGTTAATGTTTGATTACAATAACAAGTGGCACAGAACCATCAGGATGAAACCGTGCAATGTTAAAGACAACTCACTACTTTCAACAGTGTACAGTCATATTAAGATTACTACTCCTGCAAAATTCAAAGTTGGTGACCATGTCAGAATCAGCAGATTCAAAGAAAAGTTTGAGAAAGGTTACTTACCTAACTGGTCCAACTGAAGTTTTTACTATCAGTAAAGTGAAATTAACAAATCCAGTAACTTATTTACTTAAAGATTATCATGGTAATGAATATTTCAGGTGCATTTTACCAACAAGAACTACAACTAACAAAACTTACAAGTACATTTTTTGGTTGAACGTGTGATAAAGAGAAGGAAAAATATGGTCCTGGTGAAGTGGTTGGGTTTTGATAAATCACATAACACATGGATTCATAAAAAGATTTATTTTAAATATAAATATGTACATTTTTTCTTAATAAATAAACTTATTTTTCTAAAAATAGTGTGTTTTTTCTTCTTCAGTTACGTTAATAAAAACCAAGTGAGCATACAGCTCCACAAACTTACAATATAAGGAGCATGCAACAAAAGCATCCAGAAGCCGGTTTTACTTAAAGCAAAATGAGCACAAAGCTCAGCTACGTACATTTAATCTACTTTACCAATCAAAATGAGCACAGCATTGTGTACTTAATCTGTATTATTACAAATCAAAATCAGCATACAGCTCACCAAATATACAATCTATGGGGCATGCAGCTCAGCAAACTTAGTCTATAAATACAGCACAGCAACAACCTCCAGCAGCCAATTTTAAAATGTTCTTAATGCAAAAAATGACTACAACGCTCAGCAATGTGCACTTAATCTATTTTACAAATCAAAATGAGCACAGCACTGATTTTTCTGCATTTTTGGACTAGAATCAGTAGTGAATCTAAGTTATTTCACTAAAATATTACAACAGCCATTTACATATTTGCAGCGTCACTATATATATAATTAAAAACTAGATACACAGATAAACGGTATATTTCCTCTTCATGCACACACTATATACACTATCATACAAACATTCAACTAGATACAGATTTGTGCCCCCACGGTAGGGTCTCTACCCCGTCGGGGAAAATATACCGCTTATCATCCGTCCTAGACAGACCCAGCTTGGAGATTTTGACAGTATTTACAATATGCAGATTCGAAGATATTCTATGTTGGAGATGGTAAAGGGGTGGTCCCCCATGCAGGCAATTAATATAGTCATCAATGTCTAATTTTCTTGTGACGGATCCGGTCAAACCCTTAGCCCGTCTACAGGTTCGATCGGTCTCGAGCCGGAACGCATACATTTTCGAACGTAACCCAGCAAACTCCGCAATCAGGGTACCATTCGCCTCATCCTTCATAACACCGACAACCTTTTCATTATGAGACTCAATCCTGAATCGGTTGCCAGTGTGATATCCAGACGTGTCGAATTCCTCCCTGTTACGAAGCATCACTTCATATGGATCACAGTCCCTCACTAAGTAAATGAAGCTATCCGTGTCCATATAAAGTAATTTAGGAGATCTAAACTGAGGAATGGCAAAATCGTAATGAAATCGATACATCCTCAGTTTAGAAAGGTCAAGAATGCACATCCCAACATACACAGGCTTGTTGAACATAATCCTAGCTTTCGCCTTCTCCACAGCCACAAAGTTCTCGTTGAAAATAGCTGCCCGTTTGAAGAGTGGTGAAGCTATATGTTTGCGGGCACCGTGGTGGCCCGCCCATTTAGTACACAATTTCACGTCACGGTGTTTTCTAATATTCTCCATAGTTTTACCGAATATAGAATTGTTCATTAATTTATAAAAATCTCTCTCGAAATCTGTTTTGGCGGAACGACGAGCAACCGTATTGAGAGATATATAGTCTTTCAACCACGGAGACTGGTTGAAAGATATCACGCGGTTAATTTTCATCACTTTCAACCCCAAACCTACACATTGCTGGAGGACTCGGTAATGGAGAACATACCGTTCCTTATCCTCCAGAGTGGTCATTAGCTTGGTGAGGGTAGAACCTACAGGGACTTTGTGGTCTGGACATGGCGGCAGATCTGCTAGAACGTTGTGTTTATCCTGAGGAATCGCAAGGTCTACCTCCAACACGAACCCCCTAGGCGAGTCATCTGCAACGCTCATAAAATCTATGCTGGCAATCTGCTCGGTCTCCAGCCATTGAAACCCACCAGAGGGTAGATACTCTGACATGGCCCAGCCGTACAGATTGTTTACGTCGAAGTACATAATAAAATTTTCAGGCGTCTCACGGTTGTACTCCGGCATGTACCGGTTATTTGCCTTGGCATACCTGTGCACACACTGGCAAATACCTCCGCGAATTCCTCGTTCGAAAAGGAGCAACATGTCGATATCTGTCAGAAGATCCAGTTCGACACGTGTGATCCATAACATGGCCTGCCACGAAAGGCCTGGGGCGGTGAAATAGTGGGCGGGGTCCAGGGTGTATTTCCTCAAACATACACTCCTAAATTTCTCAAAAACATCTGCAAGTAACCTTACATCTGTATCCATGTACAGACTTGCATATTCTCCTAAGTTTTTGATCTGGAAGACACGCCACACTTGTGTCGCGTGCTCGTAATCTTCATCAGAAATTCCTGACTCCGACAACGAGCTATAAAATTTTGACTTTGGAGGAAGCGTGGCCTCGGTGAGCCTCCCCCACGAATCCATATACTCGTAGGGGAAGACACCCTTTCGTTTAACCAATTGGAACTTCTCGGGGTCGGTGAAATGAGCACTGGTAATGTGCATGTCACAGTCCTCAAGGGTTCCAACCAGTTTATCTAATGGGAGCTGCATGAAACGGTACGAGTCCAGAAATCTTAAAGTGATTGAAGTATATTCAATCTTTTTACTAAAAGAAATATATCGTTCTGTGTTTATGGGGAGCACGTCCATCCCATCACCGTCGAGGTTTGATAAAGCCATGACTACAAAATGTGCATCATACCCAGAAAGGTTGTGAAAGAAAATGGGTATGTACCTTTGATTTTTAAACTGCAAATTGCAGTTATTATGTGCAGCCCCCCTGAATTGACCCGTGATATGACAGTGATCGCGGACCTTCACAGTCCCCGGTTCAATGTCTTTCTCACAGATATGGCATACCACAGCATTAGCAAATTCTGCTTCCTGCTCATCTGTCATTACAAGAGGAATACACATCTTGTAAATTTCATTGACTTTCCTGGCAAGCTTGACAAGTTGTTTCACAAGCCATTTCTCAGGGTTTGCCCCCGAAAAGGATTTGAAACACGACAGACTAGGTACTTCTGGACAAACGACCTGGTATGCGGCAGCGAAAGGGGTATGTTTCTGGACTCTAGTAGTGTGAGAGGCATTGGGTGGGGGGCTGCATGAATCATAAGGCTGCAAAAGGCTTTCGAAATCTGCATAAACGACGACGGGTACATGCTGATGATGCGCAAAATCCTTAAACTTTAAGGTTTTATCGTCATCACCTGGGAACTCTACTCTTACCGGATCTACCTTTGCACAATCAACCTCGTGCTGGATCAGGATATCTTTGCGGCTGAAATATTGCAGGCATCTGTCACAAATATATATGGCACCGTTATGTTTACTTAATGATGAACTGACTAACCGTGATAAGTCATGAACCCAACAGTAATGGAATTTTTCAGCACCATCAGTAATCATTAACATATTTATGTGGTTTTTCCGTTTGTTTGCAGTGTGATGGAGGGCCCCGGAAACTACATGTTTACCATTAGCTACATCCAGAGCGAAAACATTTACTGAATAGTCTGGATTTTGCCTCTCAAATTTGGAAATGTCCTTGAGTTTTACCGGAAACTCAATACCTGAAAAATCGATGGGGTACTGTGAACGTACTTTCTTGTAAATGTTTACTGGTATCACCTGTTTGTTTACAGCCTTTACGTGAAAAGCAAGAATAGTCCATAGAAAGCATAAGTCGTCATCTCTGTTTTCAACATTAATGATGGCTTTCTTTCTAGAGATATCCAGTGGCAGACTGATGTATGATGACCCTCGATAGAATGGCTCAAATTTAGAAATGTTAATGTCGATGGATATTATTCTATCGAGAGTTTTTCCACTATCTCGTTCTTGAAATTCACTCAATTTTACTTCAAGCTCCGACTTCACATATTTGTTATACCAATCAGACAGGGATGTGCTGCGCGTGACTTCACGCATTTTAGTAAAAAAACTAAGACGGGCGGTTTCGAAAAATATTTCCTTTTGAATTTTATATGAGGCAATCAGCCCCACCTGTACCTTTACGGATGGGGAGGACTGACTACCAACAATTTCATCGAGTTTTTTAGTTAAAAGGTCGTGACAAGCATCAATGTATTTAATCGGGTCAAGGTAATTTAAAGAATTTTGAATGGTACCGGAATATATTCTGCGTTCAAAAGCACATTCCCGGTCTTCAAGGATCAGACGCGTTGCAGGTAACTCGCCACTCGTTGCTGCGGTGTTATGGCTGCTTATTGGTAGAGGATTATGACTACATGCTGCTGGGGTTGGTAGCTTTCTAGGTGTGTTGGTGGTGGGTTGTTGAGGTGTGACGACACACCTGCGTGGTCCAGCAGCTTGTATGAATGTGTCCTGTGGCCCCGATTCCCAGGGTCGCCACATTGGCTGTGGTGCATCACATTCATACATATCCACGTTTGACCCTAAAATAATAGAAACCAATGATGAAAATAATGTTGATATCCAGTTACATGGGGTGTATGAATGTAGCAAATTGAGGCTTACCATTCGGCTGCATAGGCTGAATTCTAATTCTTTTACTAGGTACATCACAATCTGATAGACCCTCACCATCATACTCCGGTAAATCTATAAAAAGGTTGTCATAGGTTAAAGTGGTATATTGTATACTGTACTGTTAAAACACAAAACATTATATAAAGTTTGTGAACTATACTGTACTCACTGTCTAATAATTCTCGTTCCCAGTCACACACACTGGCACTAGGTAACCCCTCATAGTCCTTTAAGTCTATAAAAAATATTGCGTGGGTTAAAAACATTACACGAATTTGTTAAATAAAAAAATATCAGAATCATACTGTGCTCACAATCAGATAATTCACATTCCAAGGTAGCACTGGGTGGTTGTGCTGCATCACGGTCATACATGCCCCCGTTTGATTCTAAAACAATAGAAGCCGATGATGAAAATAGGATGATATCTAGCTACATTGTATG
>JARYHS010004573.1:0-38458 GCA_031002005.1 Vandiemenella viatica
ATAACGTTGCAAGAAAAAATTGAAATGGTCTACATTTATGGAGAATGTCGCAAGAATATCGATAATGCTGTTGATCTTTATGCTCATCGTTTTCCAGACCAGCCTCGATCGCGCGCTTCTTTTTACCGTATTATCCAACAGTTCACTCAGGAGGGAAGTGTGCACACAAACAAACGAAAGCGGCGAAGGACGATAGCTGGAGAAAATAACGAAGTTGCAGTTTTAGCTGCAGTGGCTTATAACCCTCACATTAGTACTCGACAAATAAGTCGTGAATCAGGAATTTCTCAGACTACTGTTTGTCAGATTTTGCATCGTAGAAAATACCATCCGTTCCATGTTTCGTTGCATCAAGAACTTCACGGCAATGATTTCGATAATCGATTGACATTTTGCCGATGGTCGCTACAGAAAATACAAGAAGAACCCCATTTCTTTGCTCGAGTACTGTTTTCGGATGAATCCACTTTTACTAACCACGGCACCATTAATCGACACAACATGCATTATTGGAGTGTGGAAAACCCGCATTGGTTACGCCAAGTTGAACATCAGCGTCCGTGGAATGTAAATGTTTGGTGTGGGATAATTGGGGACAAACTTATTGGTCCACATTTTATCCATGGACATTTCAATGGGGAGAAATATCAACAACTCTTAGAGGACGTACTGCCAACATTGCTTGAAGACGTACCCTTAGACGTGCGACAAACAATGTGGTTTCAACATGACGGTTGTCCAGCACATTTTGCTGTAAGATCGCGGGAAGTGTTAGATCGTCTGTACAATCGTCGATGGATCGGAAGAGGAGGTCCAGTGCCGTGGCCTGCAAGATCACCAGATCTCACTTCGCCTGATTTTTTTTTATGGGGATACTTGAAGAATGAAGTTTACAGTGAAGTGCCAACAACGCCTGAAAACATGATTGAACGAATTACCAACGCTTGTCAAAAAATCACGCCGGATATGCTTCTTAGTTGCGTCGAATCATTCCAAGAGCGGGTAAATAAATGCATCGATGTCGGTGGTGATATTTTCGAGCACTTGCTTTAGAATTGTTGTTAGAAACAAACACGTGAGAGGCGAGGGGACTCACCAAAAACAAGCACCCCGATGGTGAGAGGCGAGGGGACTCACCAAAAACAAGCACCCCGATGGTGAGAGGCGAGGGGACTCACCAAAAACAAGCACCCCGATGGTGAGAGGCGAGGGGACTCACCAAAAACAAGCACCCCGATGGTGAGAGGCGAGGGGACTCACCAAAAACAAGCACCCCGATGGTGAGAGGCGAGGGGACTCACCTAAATCTAGCACCCCAAAGGGAACAGAAAATTACTACGTCCACGTCGTTGTTCCTGGGTAACGCAAAAAGTAATGTTTGACTTTCGCTATCTGCTAAAGAATTTGCATCAGTGCATTTTGAAATAATGTCCATTCCCATCCCTCAAGTTTGGAGGTGGGTGGTGTTATTGAATAGTTTTTGAAAAATATCAATCACATTAACTTGTATTTTGCTGATCTGATGTGTATTTCACGAGATATCCTCATTTTTAAATGAATTTTTGCTTATTTTGATTTTTGTCGATTGCAGCGCCATCTATCGACCAAAATGACTCGAATTGGGGGTGAAATAGGGGTAGTTTTTTCCGGGGAATCAGAATCTGCAATAAAAAATGGGGGTTCCTATTTAAGTTTTTTTTCTCCCCCTTCCCCCACCCCTAGGGGGTGGGGGTGGGGAGTCAAATTTGGTATCATCGGATGTCCCCCGTCGAGACGAACAATTTTTATTACCCACTTTTTTTGATCGGATTTGTAGTTTTCGAGATATTTAGTTGTCTCAAGATAAAAAACTCACACTGAGACGTAAAAGGAATTTTTATGAGTTTTGCTTCATAATATGAGCTACATCAGAACGTCCCGTGGTTCGGATTCGTCGTTAAACTGTAGGTCCACTCATGAACAGAGGCGAAATGAGCGACATGCAGAAATTTGTCATCATGTCGCAAGGCAATACGGATTTACTTTATCGTCATCTTTTTACACGAGTAGCTGACTTACATTACACTTTGTCCGAACACGGAAGTAGGATCTCATGGCAGGTTTTGAAAGCTTTCTCAGAGTTTAGTCAGACTGCTAAAGAATATTGTATTAATACTTTCTCGAATATAGTGCTATTTCACATAAAATTACGAATCTTACATTATTTAATTAGTACTAGCTGATACCCGTGACTTCGTACGCGTGGATTAACAATTTCTTTGCCAGAAATGAATATAGAAAGTAGTTGGTAACGAAGGATTGGTCCCAAACAACACCGAGTCGGCATAATATGACAGGAAAGCTATCACTATATCATTCTACCATAGAATCTGTCTCTTGAAGATAATCAATTTCCAATATATTTCTGTCACCATTCCATAAGTTCTCAAAATTTCGTGACGACAACTGTTAATCATACCGGCAAAAATGTCCTGTACTTTTCCTACAGACTTTCTTGTCAAATTCCATCAATATCGTTATAGCAATTTTGTGGCCAAAACGTAACAAAAAGAGAGAGATTTACTTCCGCATTTATAGTATTACTACACAGTTCGCAGCGAGCCTTCGTAATCACCGTTTTCAAGTGTGTGAGTTAGTTTAACATTGCTTGTGGCAGACAAAACAACTTTGTCTTTGCCGTAGTTAAAGTCTATAGCAATGGAAGGGCCTCAGTTTTACGATACAGGCCAATCAATAGCAACAGCTCTACAAACGTGCTACGACAGTGAGTCATCTTCAACCCCTATCAACAACTTCAGTCAGCAATGTGAGACGTTCAACATATCAGACCAGCCCCACTACTTCAGTACCAGGACCACTTTCCACCACTACCATCGGCTACATTAACGGAAGATCTACAAACCAATCAGCGCCAGCAAGCTGCAAAGAATCACCCTCGCTCTCCACCATCAACAGAAACATCTGCAAAATTCGACTCCTCTCTGGACAAGAAGATGAGACAAGAGGGACGCAGTGAGCAAGAAGAAACAGAAACCATCAGAATGGAGTTGGCAGCAGACAACGAGCAGCCAAAACCAACAACGGTACTAGCAGGTGAGCAGCTTGCGCTTCCCAGTGTGCAGTCAACTGTGAACGATCATGTAAACTCCACGCGAGCCAGGAACATAACAGTGTTAACAACAGATTTAGTGCATCGGACAATGGTCCATTCATTGTGATAATAGAAAGCATAGACGGGAACGTGGGTAAATGGCATCCCATGGCGCTGGGGAAATTTTTGTTTCAGAATCATAGCCACCTAAAAGATAAAATAATTAACAGAGTCAGAATAGAATGTAAAACGGGGCAGTCAGCAAACCAACTGGTTGCGCTAGAATCCTTTAAAGAATCGGCTTGGAGGCATATATCCCAACCTCTATGACAACAAGACAGGGCGTAATTAGAAACGTGACACTAGTTTAAGCATTAAGGAAATTTCTGAATCCATTGAAAGTCAGTATAAAGTGATTAACGTCAAACGCTTCTCTAAAAAATACCTAAACAACGGGAAGACAACCCTCAGAGATCTGCCAGTTTGCTTACTTTCCTTCAAATCCCAGGTTCTTCCTGAATATGTTTACCTCTACGGAATGCGATGCAAAGTCGAGCCTTACATCCCACCACTAATTCAGTGTTTCCAATGTTTACGCTATAATCACGTCAAAGCGCAATGCCGTAGCCAACAAAGATGTAGTAGCAAGTGCGCAGGGCCTCATGACTACAAACTTTGCCCCTCTCAGGGCAACCCATGCTGCATATTTTGCAACGGAAATCACCTTGCCACTGACAAAAATTGCCCAGAATATCAGAGACGACGAGCGGAAAAAATCAATAGAATATATGCCTCCCACCCCAACCAATACGGTGAAATGGCTCACAGCTACGCAAAAATCACAGCCGATCCTCCAAAGCATAGACATCTCCAAACAGTGCAAGTAGATTCTAATCAACCCGAACCATCCAGTACCTTACAGCACAATAATACAATAACTCTCCCAATCGATATGTCTGGACTAAAGGCTCCAAATCCTTTAAAAATACAAGATTCACTAAAGAAAACGCAGATCTGAATACAAGGAAATTCCTGTACACATATAACGGCCCACCACTCCAATCATCACAGGCCAACGGATACACTCGGCCCAAACGGACCAGACGGAAACCGCCATACGCTTCCCCTCCGTGTGAAGGATTCAAACCACAAACCTCATACAGCCTCCAACGAATCAGCAGCTCAATGTTCCTTATGCTCATACTGAGATACCACATCCTCAAAATGAAAGCCTAATAGAAAAAATATTCAATCTTATTATGTTTTTGATTAAAGATGCTAGATCGTCACCAGAGAATTCGCTAAACCCTCAATTGTTCTAGAAAGACTAGTAACATATTCCAACACAATGGCCAAATTTATTCTGCAATGGAACGCTAGATCAATTCGAGCAAATCAAGAATCCTTTCAAAGAGAATTAAGCTGTAATGACATCAATCGCGGCAATATCAGAAACTTGGCTAAAACCTGATACTCCCCTCCACTTCAAAGGCTACCACATATTACGCAACGACAGAGAGGATGGAAAAGGAGGAGTAGCCATAGCAATACAAACCAGGATTCCATTACAGCAATACATTGACCACACGCGCATAAATTCATTCCAAGCCATTGCAGTTAGGGTAAGAGTACATAATACGAAATTGTCCATTATATCCGTTTATTGCCTCCCAAAACAAAAATTTGAAGCGGAGAATGGCGAGCACTTATTCAGTAGGTAGAGGAACCGTTCTTAATATGCGGAGACCTAAACGCCCCACACAACTTGGGGTGCGAGTTAAACGACACATTCGGGAAGATGTATGGAAATAATAGATGAACTTAACCTGTACTACTGAATGACGGTTCACCAACTTTAATCCCAAAACCTAGATCGAAAATCTGTAAATCTGAAATCTATCTGCTCCCCTCCCTGGCAACCGATTTTCATTGGCATAACCTGTAGCTGTCATGGGGCTTGGACCACTACCCAATCATTATATCAACCAAACAGTGGACCAAACCACAAATTCACTACCCTCTAGAAAGTGGAATATCTGGAAAGTCAATTGGGCCAAATACGGTCAGGCAATAGAGACAGATTTTGATCATGTTTATTCTCACAACACAATTAGTCATCAATATAAAGAATTTAAAAATCATAAACAAGCGGCAGAAAAATCAATTCCCGATGTAACCCTGAAGCGACAGGAAAAAGAATCCCGGTACTATGGTGGAATGAAGATTGTTCCAGATCAACGGCCAAAAGAAAATTAGCCCTAACTAGATACAAACAAGCAGCACGTGGGAAAATTTTATAAATATAAAAAAGCCGACGCTGAAACCAAAAGAATCCTGAAAACGAGGAAAAAAGACTGCTGGAAGGAATTCTGCAACAAGTTAAACATGAATGTACCTTTGAACACAGTATGGAATACGATAAACAGATTTCGGAAAAAACCGACAGGAATGAAATCCCTAACAAACTGGATGGAAGAATTGTCACTAAAGGCATTCCGCAAGGAGCGATTCTCAGTACCATTCTCTCCGCCATCTATATAGCTGACATAGAAAACATATTCAGCCCATCGATAAAAGTAATACAATTCGCAGATGACGTTTGCGTCTACACTCGGTCTTCTTCTCAAGGCATAAACATCTGAAGATTAAAAGAAGCCGCCATAAAGCTATATGAATGGACTCTACAACTAGGATTAACTATATCGCAAACGAAATCGTCAATTGTAATCTTTTCCCGGAAACAGTGTACCCTCAGAGAGACGGAGATTCAGCTAGGGCCTTACCTTTTCCCGGTACGAACATCAGTCAACACCTCGGGCTACAGATTGATAGCAAACTTACATGGAAAAGACACATCGATCAAATCTTAACCAAATCGGAACACCACCTGAACGTCTTAAGATCGATATCACGTGTTTCGTGGGGAGCCGACCCTGCCATTCTTCTAATTATGTACAGAGCACTCAGTAGACCAATCCTGTATTATGGAAGCCACTGTTACGGTAATGCACCGAAGTATATACTCCGCAAATTAGACAACCTGCAATATAGAGCCATAAGAATATGCTTAGGAACGATGAGATCCACGCCAACTAACGCTTTACTGGTGGAGGCAAAGGAAATGCCTTTGGACATCCTCCGTCAGCTGCTAGCATCGGCTTACTTAATCAGGCTAGCAGCTATTACAAACCACCCTGTAATGAAAAAGGCAATAGATTATACAACAGTGATGGAGAAAAGTGATATGTCCACCATTTCAAGAACTCCCTTGTTGATCCTAAGCTACGAAAAAATAAAACTTATGGCACCTTTAATTATCCAAAACGAAATACTACCCCTCTTTTCAAGACACTACGAGGTTCTAAGATTCAAACCCAATATACACTATCTACAAAATTGGATTATGAAAAGTGGGAAAATAAAATCTTAGTGGAGGGATTCTTATCTCAAACGTGGCCAAATCACATCCACATTTACACTGATGACGGCTCGAAATCCTCTGACGGAGTTGGATACATCTACTTTTGTCCTGAATCGAAAGTATCTAAGCAAGTCAGTCTACCACCAGAAACTTCGATATACACAGCCGAAGCCCTCGCAATCAGAGAAGCAATAAAATACGGATTCAAGCGATACAGTAAAATCCTGATCCTAACACATTCGAAAAGCGTAGCCTTAAAACTAGACAACCCAAATAGACATAGTGACCTCAATATGATTTTAGTAGACATTATGCAACTGATGCTTTCGGCCTATGTAGAAGGAAAATGTACACGTAGTATGGATCAACGGTCATGCGTCAATTCAACACAATGAAGCAGTCGACATATTAGCAAAAGATAGATTATCACACGGAGAGAGACAATTCATTCAATTGCCGCACACTGACTTTATACCTATTATCAAGAAACAATATATTAGTGACTGGTCAGAATCATGGTCCACAACCCAATCGGTCAGAGAAAAGCACTACGCTTCAATTCAACCCAATATTCCACCCAAACCTTGGTTTGCAACCTACAGAATGAGCAGAAGGCACATATCATCCATAATCCGCATAAGATTGGACCATGGAAGTTTCCCAAGCCATCTATATAGAATAGGAGTGCTCCTATCACCCTCTTGTCAGGAAGACCACGAAGAAGTAGCGGATTTAAATCACATCATCCTAGTTTGCAATCAGTACAAGAACCCCCAAAACAAACTGTACAAAACTCTAGTAATACTAAATATACCGCTTCCGACCTCCGTAACCTCCCTCTTGATGTCGCAAAGACAAGATGTTTATGGAGCACTAGCCTGATTTCTACATGAGGCCAACCTAAAACTTTGAACTTCCAATCAAAATAGGAGATATCACCTAATGACAGATATAGACAACCAATAATCAGACAAAAGCTTACTAAGGAAAAATTTAATACACTACAATAAAATAATACCCACATGATAGACTCACGTTTCAAATCATAAAGGACGAGAAATTATTCACACACTTATTCATTATAAAAGTCCGAAAGTAAAACTACAAAATACCCAGTTTAAATGATTTTACAAAACAATCCAATGTAATACTTGTAATAGGATTGTTAAATACCTTACTCATCTCATTGGTTATTACTTATATAAAATGTATTCCAATCTATAGGTAATTCCGAAACACATGATACATGAAGGTTATAATAAATGAAAACTGTACTATGTCTACACTAAATACCACTTCAATGTAATACAATATTTTCAATAGAACAGTCAATTATGATGAAAAATCCAACAAGTGTAATATATAACAGGAATGTTGATCACCCCATTGGCCATCATGTATATAAAATGTGCTACTATCTATAGGTAACACCGAATCAAAAGATACATTAATGTTTATAATAAAAATAAATTGTACTATGTCTTGACTAAACGTAACTGTAAAATATTGTACTTAATCAGCTGGTCAATTAGCGCAAGCCAACGGCCATAAATAAAATAATAATAAAAAGAGTATTATTACTGCAGTTCACACACACTGACTGCGAACAACCCCTGAGGGATCATTATAACGTAAAAAAGTGTACACCTACAGCATTGCAAGACTACCTACGATTTGCCTCGCATTGATCCCCTAAATTTGTGATATCTACAGTTTAACATTCAATGACTCTTGCGATCAAAAGCAATTTTTAGAAATCTTTGCTGCACGGAGATTTGAAACGGAGAGTCCACGATCCAAACAGCAGTAAGCAAGCGCTTTAACCACTGAGCTACCTGACCGCTATATGGAAAGACAGTACAGAGACCTACACATCCTACGCGTCTGTCTATCACGGTTCAGTAATTTTTCGAAATTATAAGACAGAATGTATTATTTATACTGAAAATTTTTCAACCAAATGTAGACAGTACTTTTCCCCTTGTTTCAAAGGATAAATGTGCAAACTTTCATCAAAATCGGATGAGACTGTGGATTTGTATGAAGAACAAACAAACATACATACATTCATCTTTATATATATAGATGGGTTCAGGATGAGCAGTGCGATAAATCGAGCAATTATTATTTATGCGTACGCGTATTGTGCGAGTCGCTGAAGGCCCAACCGGTTAACAACACCCCTACTTCGGAAAAGGGACTCCGCTTGGAGTTGTTCCGCTAAAGACAGCTGAAGAGTGTGGCAGACCCTCGTAACCTATCATACAGTGAAACATTCAATAGAGTCGTTTCCCTAAAGAGGAATATTTATGTGTCTCCAACATCCATCGTTGATAACTCCGGCTTCATGACATTTTAAAAGTTACGTGGATTTATTGACACAAGACTCAAGTAAGCGAAGCGAATCAACACGTTCCTAATTAGATATGCGCCAGATAAGTCGTTTCGCACCTAAACGCACGAGACAAAGATAGACTATCTGTAAGACAGAGAAGCCCATGGAGGAAGGAAATATATAGAGACGACGCAAGAGACCTTCACCACGCATTGAAGTGAAGCAGGGCGGAGGAGGAGTGGGGGGGCATGGCCGGAGTGGAGGGGGCATGGCCGCTTCCATACAGACACGGGGAATATGTACAAAAACCTCAAGGGGACTCTATGATAAAGGTGACGCCGCAATCTGGTGATGGATTATTATGTAACTCGATATGACAAATAAAAAATGAAGAATAAAATTTTTTGATATCCTGCTTAGTTTTCGAGATATTCTGTCCCAAATGTGAAATGGTTTTGGTTGAAATTCAGAAGAAAAAATTGGTCAAATTTGATGATGGATTCTTATTTAAAAAGACGAGACAAATGAAAAATAAGGTTAAAAATTTTCGATATCTCACCTAGTTCTAGAGATATACTGTATCAAAAGTGAGGTGTCTTGAGTTGAAATGGAGAAGAATAAAAATTGTTTAAAAAACATAAAAACCGCCTTCAAAAAATGGTACTAAAAATTTTAAAATAACTTTATACAATGCTTAGAAGAAAGTAAATCTAAATGGACAATATTTTACATTACTGTTATTGAAATTTTTACATTAATTAGTTATTTTTGGAGTCGGTGCCAGCTGTCAGATCGCGCAGATCGAATTACTGAACTTTATTTGGTGTTCGAGGCGAACCGAGAGTACGAACAAAAATTCCAAATATTTTACAGCATGTCGTGAGGAAGATAGTTTTACTGCGGGAGACAGCTTAGGGAAAAAAATTAATGGCATGTTATCTGTGGCTCGGCCTCATTAGTCATCCAGGCATATCTCTGGCGCTATAGTGTCAGTTGGTAGGCTGCATCATGCAGTAAATACTTTATAGTAAGTATAATATCTGTGTATCATCTAAATGTTTCAGTTTTGTTGAAAAATGTTTCTAGAATTAATTGTAGGTAAGTAGTAACATGATTTTTTATGTATAATTGTTATTTATTATTGTTTTTATCTTTTTATTTTTCTTGTTTTGGCTGGCACCGACTCCAAAAATAACTAATTAATGTAAAAATTTCAATAACAGTAATGTAAAATATTGTCCATTTAGATTTACTTTCTTCTAAGCATTGTATAAAGTTATTTTAAAATTTTTAGTACCATTTTTTGAAGGCGGTTTTTATGTTTTTTAAACAATTATTTTATTTTTAAATTTTTAGTGGTATTATAGTTAATTTGTATTTAAATATGCCGCAGCAGTTCTCATTTTGTGAACTTCCTGGTAGCTCAGTGGTTAAAGCGAAAGCTTTAAAAAAAATCTGTCTTTACAACAACTTTCAGAATGGGGAGAATTGGATGCTGTGTTAGTTTACATTTTGATCCAGGCTGTGTTTCGTTCTAATCATAACATCTGCTAAAGCTGCTGCTCGATAATCGAAACATATAACATCTGGACATTAATACATACTACATACACAAATCTGTCTCTGGAATATATCTGTTCGTTCCAGCATCACACAGAAAATATAGATATTTAATTGGTTTTCACAGCGTAAAAGCTTGGGGTCCAAGTTGAAATCTGAAGTACATGTTGAGACATTAGGACACATACATTTTATAAATATTCTGCAATGACTTAAAAATAGCTTAATTGATTTTGACGGTACTTAAAACTGTGGATTTTGTAAAGAACATTGGAAATTATAAACGATGGGGGTAAAGGAGAAGAGGGATTGGGCTTTTGTATACCAAATGTAGACTGTCTTTTCTGATTGATTTAAAGTATACATTTGTAAATTTCTATTGATATCACATAAAAGTTTTAGGTGTGTATAAAAAAATAATTAGGGGTGTGGAGGTGAAGAGTAGTTTGATTTTTGTTAAGGTAGTGTGGACAGCATTTTTCTCTTTGTTTTAAAGTATACATGTGCAAAGTTCCATCGAAACCAGATAAAAACTGTAGCTTTGTGTAAAGAACATTTATAAAAATTAAATGGTGTAAGGGAGTGAGCGGTTGGGTTTTGTAAACAGAATGTTTCTCTTTGTTCTTAAGTATACATTTGCAGTGTTCCATCGAAATCTGATAAAAACGGTAGGTATCTATAAAGAACATTGGAAATTAGGAGGGGTGGGGGTAGAAGGGAAGAGGGGTTGGGCTTCTTCAACCTAATTTAAACACAATTGTTATGTATTTTTTAAAGTATACGTGTGCAAATTTTCTTCAGAATCAGATAGAAACTGTGCTTTGTGTAGATTAAAGGGGTGGAAAGGGGGAGAGAGGTTTGGCTTCTCTAAACCAAATGCAGACAGTATTTTTCTGTTTGTTTTGAAGTATACATGTGCATACTTCCTTCAAAATCAGGTAGAAATGGTAGCATTTAATTAAAGGGGTAGAAAGGGGAATAGGGTTTGTGTTTTTGTCAAAGTAATGTGAGTAGTATGTTTCTTTTTCTATTTGCTTTAAAGTATACACATGCTAAGTTCCACCGAAATCGGATTAAAATATGGGTTTGTACAAACATTAAGGGATGTAAACGGGGAGCTAGGGTAGTTTATTTCATTTTTGGTCAGAAATCTTCTCCATAAAAAAATACATATATGTGCCAACTTTCATAAAGATCGGTCAAATGGTGTCAACTATAGCTTATCAAAAAGAAAATTGACAAAAGTGAAGGGGCGGAAATGGGGGAAGGGGTTCAGTTTTTGCAAACCAAAAGCTGAAATTATGTTTCTCTTTGTTTAAGAGTAAAAGTTTGCTAAGTTCTATCTAAACTGGGATAAAAACTGTGGGTTTTTATAAAGTTAATGAGGATTGGGGGGTGGTTTTTATATTTTTTGGTCAGAAAACCTTCCTCGTGAAAAAATACATATAAGCGCCTACTTTTATGGATAATAGGTCAAATGGTGGCGACTATAGCTTTTTATATATATATAGAAAAATATTGACAAAAATTAAGTGGTTGATAGGAAGAGAGGGGTTTGAGCTTTGGCAGACCAAATGTTTGACAAGATTTTTTCGTTTGTTTGAAAGTATACATTGACAAAGTTAAATCAAAATCAGATATGAAATATAGGTTTCTATAAAATTAAGGGTGGTAAAGGGGGACATGGGGTGGCTTTTATTATTTTTGGTCAGAAATCTTCTCCATGAAAATATTACATGTATATGACAACTTTAATGGAGATCAGTTTAAATGGTGTCGACTATAGTTTTGTATAAAGAACATTGGCAAAAATTAAGGGGTGGATAGGGTGAGAGGGCTCAGTTTTTGAAACCAAATGTTGACAGCATTTTCTCTTTATTTTTAACTATACATGTCCAAAGTTCCATTGAAATCGGATAAAAATGTGGGTTTGTATAATAATTAAGGGGTGTAAAGGGAGAGAGGGGTGTTGTTTATTTTTTTGGGTCAGAACCTTTTCCATGAAAAATTACATGTACATGCCAACTTTAATGGAGATCAGTTAAATGGTGTCGACTTTAGCTTTGTATAAAGAACATTGGCAAAAATTAAGGGTGGATAGGGGTGAGAGGGGTTCGGTTTTTTAAACCAAAAGTTGACAGTATTTTTTCTGTTTGTTTTTTAATATACATTCCAAAGTTCCATCACAATCGGATAAAAAGTGTGGGTTTGTATAAAAGTTAAGCGTGTAAAGGGGTAGAAGGGGTGGTTTCTCAATGAAATTCATATGGGACCACTTTGGAGGTATACTCTATCCACTATAAAGATTTCATTTAAATCGGTTCAAAATTGGCGAAGATATCGCTGAACATACATCAAAAAAAAAAATTCAGAAGAATTGAGAACCTCCTCCTTTTTGAAGTCGGTTAAAAATATCGCAAAAGTCAAATTTAATGCTCGATTCTTATGTAACACGACGAGACAAATCGAAAATAAAGAATAAATTTTTTCGATATCTTGCTTAGTTTTCGGGATATACTGGGAACATCGCAATTGTTTGGAAGCGCAATATCACCGCTGCCGCCACTGCGCATGCGCGAGCCTGCTTCACCAATTTAACGTCACTTCTCCTCCATATATTCCTTCCTCCATGGAGAAACTCGATATACGAAATTCTGTGAAATGGCAACAGGGAACGGAGGTTTCACCCAATCAGAAAGAAGTTGAATGAAGAGGCGTCGTCTAAAGGTTCGTTCCCACGGCGCGTGGTAGGCAGGACGCGCCTTTCATCTTCTACCGCCTGGCGGTGGGTCGAGGCGCGCCCCGTCCCTGCTAACATATGCGGCAAAGATGACAGGCGTACCCTAACACGCGGCCGAGGGACGCGCCGTGAGAACGAGGCTTAAAAAGGATGTGTGTGTGTGTGTGTGACTATCCAATAACAGAATTGTATATTTGAAGTTACTATTTTATGTACAATAATGTTTCGTATCTGGATGTATCGGATGATCGAAGGCAGAACTTTGTGACGTCATTGGCGCTACCGAATTTCGTTGGTGGGAGAATAAGACCTCCCGAGATGTCGAGGGAAGTGGCAAGGATGGCTAGAGGACTGATCCAGCGACGGCGGTGGGGAACTCAGCTCTGATCAGCTGGCAACAGTGATCAGATATGCTTTATCAATGTTTTACTAGTTCAGGTGGAACTTAGGTTTTTGATGGAAGATCGTGTGGGTGTGTTGCTCAACGTGCAATTCGGTCTTTTACGGTAAAAAGGATTCCAGATACTTTGACTTGTGCACTAAAATTCAAATTAGCTTTGGTTGCCCGTATAACGTTCCTGGCAAGGAGAGTTGCTTCTAAGAATCTCAGTCAACGGAACAATTATGAGTTTCAGCTGGAGTATATATTTCCAATGATTTTTGTTTATAAGATCAACGTCGTGCATTTGTTATTTCTATGATTCATTAATTTTGTTTTTGTAAATTGTTAATGTCATATAATAACTTTATAATGCTAGCTGAGATGATAGATTCATTTTGTATGTTAGTAATTATAGTACGCTGATGTTTATGTACAGCATAAATAGGAGTGTAATCTTTGATTGCCATTGTTAACATAGCTTGAATCACCCTTATGCAATTTAACTTTGAATTAAAGAATAAATGGACAGGTTGTTATGCAATTTCATGAAAGTTTTTATTTTAAATAAATTCAAAATAATTAAATATTGCTACCTGAGATTATAAAAATTAATTCATATGCATAAATTATGTACTCAGCAACCCATTATATTACAATAGTAAAATATTAGAAAACAATCCCCGTCCGGGCATCCAGATTTGGGTTTTCCATGGTTTCCCAAATCACTCCTGGCAAATGCCGGGATGCTTCCTTCAAAAGCCCATGGCCGAATTCCTTCCCATTCCTTGCCCCCCATCCTTTCCCGTCTCTAAAGACCTCGCTGTTAAAGAGACGTTAAGCAGATAAAAAAAAATTAGAAAACCTTGTGGTGTCTAATAATGATCTAAAACATACAATTTAAGTTTCTGGACATCTGAGGCAGGTAGTGCTTGATGGAAGTAGCTCATTGAAATGCGTTCTTCGAACTTAGGTGCTCAGAATTCATAGATCGCAGTACTGAGTAGAAATGATAGAGGGCAAGTGGCAGTCCTCGGTGGTGACGTCATTCTCGAGCCTGCGCGCTGCTTCTTTAACATATTGACCGCCAGGTTCCGGACACGCTCATATTGACCTTTGAGCGCTAACGGCTGTCGCCATCCTGCCCGAGGTTACAGTTCTGGCTAACGTTGGAGGCAGAACAGATAACATATGTGACAAAGACAATCTTGCAGCTGAATTAGACTATCTTCGAGAACTTTCGTGAATAATGGTTACAATGAGGGACAGACACGACGGGTATTGAAGAAGGAATAATACAGACACAAATAATGTGTAACCCCAAAAGCCTTGCTTTCCTATCGTTTGTGAATGCGTTAATTTCAATAACAGTGACAATATTGAGCAAACAGGAAGTGAAAACCATTTTCAGACCGACCGCCAAGATGAAAAACCTGGTTGGATGAGTGAAGACCAACGTTGGATTGCGTACCCTAGGAATTTACTAAATTCTTTGAGAATCTGGGCATGCTTATATCGGTCAAATCCGATATAGAGTTGCTCAGATGTGTGCTGAACATGAAAGAAATGATCCTCTGGGTCAGGAAGAAAAAAATAAACGCAGTGTTTGTAGCGGGTGCTTGGGGGGCAGTTACTATTTTTTTTATATAGAGATTAATATCAATTTTGTTAATCTGGATAGCCAGAATCTAGAATGCTGTGAAATTACAGGTGAATAAAATATTAAGTTTATTAGGTCTTATGGCATTTACAATGCTGGGTATATTTAAATTTATTTCAAACACAAGACAATGCAATGGTAAGCAAACAATACCCAGACCTTACAATTTGCCGGATTAGTGCAAATAATAACTGGATTCTAAGTATCTCAAAATTTTACAAGGTAAATATGGAAAATCGTGGCGTCACAGGCCAACAAATAGATGTTATACATATTATAAAAAAATTCCCAGGGGCGCCAACTAAAACAAAAACAATATTATCTGAGCAATGTTACAATGAACGAGAAGCTTTTAGAGTTCAGTGTTCGGTGAAATGAAATGCCAGCTAGCTCAGGGACATTCCCACAATTAAAGCTGAGATTCTATTCCCAGGTAGCGTTTACGGGTATTTAAATCCTCGTTAAATCCCATGGAACCAAGACCTGGCGTCGGAACACTTTACCGAGTTGCTGCAGCTGCTCGACGATTGCGACACAACGTGCCACTGTCAGATAGCGATCTCACGGACGGCTCATCCGTTCAGGTGGGTCTAAGGGAGCGTGCATAAAACACGTAGCTCCATTTTGGCCTCTTGCAAACCCCCCTCCCCCCCAACGTAGCCCTACGTGGCTTTTGCCTTTACCACCCCCCCCCCCCCCACGTACCACGTAGCTTTTTTCCCTTTTGATTCCAGAAGACATTTTGTACTGTTTTCTTTCGTCAGACTATCGTAAATTATATACGGAGATAATTAACTGAGGGAAATAAATATTCGCATGCTATTCTGTGTTCTGTTCTTCATTTTAACTGTGAAAAATGTTATGAAAGGAAAGCTACGTGGCCTGGCTCTGAACCCTCCCTCCCTCCCCACGTAGCCCAGCGTAGTCTTCCAGCCAACCCCCCCCCCCCCCTGTACCGAGCCACGTAGTTTGTGCATATTCCCTAAGGTGACTGCCTGTTGCCTCAGCGAGCCAGTACGCGCTGCATCGGGTCGCCCTCAGTCAAGAAGAGTTGATCTGCATCAGGCCACGTCCGGCCAGAAAGTGTCTATTATGGCGTCCTTCCTGCCACCACGAAGACGAAAGCTCCTCCTCTTTCAGTACAGCGCCCGCATGACATGAAAAAGACGCTCTGTCTTAATATTTGTCGACGCCGTGGTTATACACCATTGGTGGAATTAGCGTATGCCAAAATCACGTGATTCGCAAAGCGCCTATTATTAGCCGTTGGTTTTTTGCGCGCAGCTCAGGAGATGACCTTCCATCCTCTAGCGTCTTGGCTGAGGGTACAGTGCCCTCGCCTCGTCTAATAGCTATGTCCACACTTGTGCCTCTTCCCTTTCAACTTGCCTTTTCCTCTTGCCCGTTCCTCTTGCAATATGTTTATCTTGAGGTATGCGCTAGACGCACGCATCAGAAGGCATGCCCTTTAGTGTCCACATTCACGCCTCTTGAGGCATGCCCTCAGTGTTCCGGTGTAGCCGCAGCGAGATTGATGATTCAATTTGTCTGGCGGGCATTACAGCTGCCATTCTTATATTAGCGAAATCCTGGGGGAAAAAATCGCGGAGGAAACTGTGGGTAAAGAATTATTTGAAAACTCGAAATGTGGAAATTCTCCAAGAACTGCAGTTCAATGACAATGCGCTGTTTAAAAACTTAACGCGAATATCGAAGTAAAATGTTTATACTCTTCTAACAATGGTGAAACCCGCCATTCAAACGAGACACCAAATTCAGAGACGCAATACCTGCCGAAGACGTACCGTTTAAAATGCCTTCGGCCTGCTTGCTTCCGTGTTCCGAATTTTCCAAAGGCCAATTAAGTTCAAAGTTAAAAGTACGATTGTGGACATAGTCTTATGTTGCGTATATCTGCACAATTTCCTTCGTATAAAGCCAGGTTTTACTGTCCAGTGGGATCTTTCGACATTGAAGATGCCAGCAAAGGAACTACTATTCCCGGAACTTGGCGCGGAACTACCGCAAAAGACACTGGCTTCGCCCCACTTCGGAGAATTCCTCTAAGACTCTCTGAAAGCTTCCGAATTGCGGGATGAATTCGTAGAATATTTTATGTCACCGATAGGCAGCATACCATGGCAAGATAACTACTTGTAAGGAAGTTTCATCTTCAATTCTAATAATATAACAAACATTTTCAACTGGAGATGTATCTGGAAAATGTAGCTGAGTAACATACTTTCAATAAATTTAGTTTCTGTAAGAAAGAAACCTGCACATTACCTACCCGCCTTTTATCTAATACTTTAGAACGAATTGCTCTTGATCCGAGAAAAATAGCATAGCAATAGGTAAGTTAAGATTAAAAGGTGTTGATTAAATTAAATAGTTGTCCATTGTGTAAGCCTCTTGATGTTACAGCGCTATACCGAACTCTGCATTTGACATCATAAAAAAGTTGCGGTTTTTGCCGTAGTTATGATGTAAATAACTTCGCGAGCGTAAATCTCGCGAAGTTATTTACAACATATAAGCTGACTGACATCGACTAACATAGAAAGCATTCCCTTCCAAAGAATAATCTGAAACTTTTAACTAGAAGACATTATGCAACTGTAAAAATTATTTTTGTTTATTCACAACATTCGTTGATACTTTCACAAATTCACGTAAATGCATCTGACTGCTTATTACAACAAATGTTGTTTACTGAATAATACGACATTTAATGCTCTTTAAATCTGCCTATTGATATACTAAGTACATGATGAAGCTTGAGCCTTCCCACCATTCGTTAAACGAGATTAAATATTTCCTACGTGAAAGTACTGTATACTGCACTCTGAATTTTAAGCATCCTTCACCGAATGTTTGTACAATAATTTCGCAAAACACACAATCCTACATTGTCAAAACTCTTCACAAAAATCAACCAGTGCGAAATGTTAATTAAAATGAGCATGAATTAATTATAAATGATGTGGAAAACTACTAAATATTTATTGTAAGTACTGTCACTTAAATTAATATAATCTTTATTTTTGACGTCCCATAACAATGAAAACGAACGTTAATCTTCGAAAAATGAAAGCGTTTCGTCGTTGGAGAGCGACATATTGCAAGCGGAAACGCACGAGAATCCACTTCAGCTGGAAACGCTTGCAATACGCCGTGCCTCCCGGTTTGTTGAATGGAATGAGGATCTCGGGCATGCCCTGACGCATGCCTTCCGAGCCTCTCCCCCGTTCAACATGACGCATGCCTTTGACGACCGAAAGTTGAACAGGTGTGGACACAGCTAATGGCACATTTCTCTCTCCCCGGGCTCCGCTCATTGTGTTCGGCGCGACATAGTGTCGCCAGCGAGGAACATTGTCCAGCTATGCGAACGTTAAAAATTCTCCATTTTCACCATTTAAATTCAATTTGTTCCTTTATAATAGCAATCTTGCGTTAATTAAAAATACACAATAATTTGGCCACCCGGGATTATCATAAATAAATTACCTATGATTTGAATAAACCTAATATAATTTACATTGAATAAACCGTTATAATTAATCTGAATATAGTAGGTCGCAGACTCTTTATTCATGGAGGATGACACGAGATTGTCATACTACAGTATGAACACAGAATCCAGAAAGAGCTTGCGTTTAAATCTGAATAAACAAAGATTTTTATCTGGGCCAAAGACTTCTGCGAGAGCGTCATCTCGGAAGCTATAGAGGACAGAACAGCTGATCACTTATTGAATTGGGACTGTGTATAACAACTTAGTGTTGTCCAGAACCGTGCAATCAATATGTTAAACAACCAGCACGCCGGAAGTGTAGTATCGGCAATGACGTCGCCGACAAATTCTGGCTGTTACCGTTTACGCGGCAACGCCGTAAGAAACAACTATTACGCCAAATACCGTCCGGTTGAAAGTAAAATCCGCCTCCAAATAAACACTTTAAAAATTTTAAAATAACTTTATACCTTGCTTAGAAGAAAATAAGTGGACAATATTTTACATTACTATTATTGAAATTTTTTACATTAATCAGTTATTTTTGGAGTTGGCCAGCTGTCACATCGTGAGGAACGAGTTACTGAACTCTATTTGCTGCTTGAGGCGACAAGGGGAGTACGAACAAATATTTTCAGCATGTAGTGAGGCAGGTATTGTTTTTGCGGGAGACAGTTTAGGGGAACAAATAAGACGATATTTTAATCTGTGGCTCAGCCTCGTTGGGGTCGAGGAATATCTCTCGCGCTACATTGTCAGTAGATTGGCTGTATCATGCGGTATACCCTTTATAGTTACTGTAATATGGGTGATCATCTGTATGTTTCAGTTTTGTTGAAATATGTTATTAGCATTAATAATAGGTAAGTAGTAACATGAATTTTTTATGTATTATTGTCATGATTTGTTTTTCTTGCTTTGGCTGGCACCGACTCCAAAAATAACTGATTAATGTAAACATTTTAATAGTATTAATATTAAATATTTCGCCATTTATATTTATTTTCTTCTTAGTAAGGTATAAAGTTATTTTAAAACATTTAGAGTATTTTTTTGAAGGCGGTTTTTATTTTTTGAAAACAATTATTTTATTTTGAATTCGGTTAAAAATGAGGGCGGAGACTGTGTCACTCCGAACACCCCAAGAGAGAATATATTTTCTCGTCTGGAAACCCGAGAGTATTTTAACAACTTTTTTTTTAGATACTTTGCTCTACGATGTTAAATATGCACAGCATTTCTCAAATGGTATTGTTTCTATCTTCAAGTATGAAAAACAATGATAGTTTCAGGAATAAACAATACCTTCGCCCTACAAGAGATCGTTAAATCCAGGTAACTTTAAAAAATATTCAGTTGAAAATGGAATAATAGAGCGTAACAAATTATATAACGATTTTACAATTGGAAAAACAGTGTGACTCTCAAGAAGGGTAAACTTTAGAATTGAAAATATAAAGACAAAAAATGCAATATTCAAAAAGATATAGGACGCCGGACCAACATTTACAGGTTGTTATGGGCTTCAGGCGTCTTTAACACTTAATGACTGCACACGATTAATGTCAGATAACAGTTTGGTAGAGCGAGACTCTCATCATGCGGATTTCTGCACTCAGGGCGTTTGATGGGAAGTTATTCGAGAATAAGTGCAAACACTCAATGAACAAGTCCTGAACGAAATCTTGTTTTTATCGTATTTACCTGCAGTCTACCATGACAGGCAGCTATCTCCACCAGATGTCGACGCCGCTACAGCATCGTCTTTCAAGGAAAATACCAACAGATGCTGGAATCTATGGATAGCAAACTTCAGTACAAACTGCTTAGGGCATCTGTTCTGGTAGCAGGTCATAGAAGAAAAAATCGTCATCGGGACTTGGCAGGCAGGGTAGGGTAGATGGTTGTGCATGATTCCTAATCGCCCTATGGCGTACCACAGCCCAAATCTCTCCGCTGTCTTATGTAGTGACGGCATCCGACACTGTCTATGTTGGTCCGTCGATTTGGCAGGGCCGGAAAACTCGGTAAGCCCTTGTTGTGTTTGGGAAAGGTAGGTCAGAATAGGACGGTATCGAGTTTTCCTTTAGTAATGGAAAAGAGTTGATGGCTCATATCCTGGACTAAATGATCCACTTTTTGATATGGAGTCTAATGGAGAGTGTTTTGGAGGCAAGCCCGTAGGAAAAATCCGTTTAAAAATGTCAAGCAGGTCACTGATCGCTGGGATAACTTACGACATGCCACGTGATAACGTAACCTATGTTAAATCAAAGTATACCAGCACTAATATTATGCTAATTAGCTACCAGCATGTGCCGTTATCGTTACACCTTCTATAACCTATTCCTCACTGAAGTTTTGTTACAACGTCCACATAAAAACCATTCAATGAAAGTGTTTTACTATCAACCTAATTAGCCACAGTCCGTGCTGCTCTATTTACATCTTCTATAACTTATTTTTCATTGGGATTTTGTTATCACATACGTTATATGATCACATATCTTTACCATAACGAAATGCAGTCTTAAGTTACTGATTAATCACTCGAAATAGTAATTATTAACAAATTCGTTGATTAAACCGTTTTATTGTGCTCTCTAAAATATTTCATGATGCTATTTAGTTATTAACCTTGATTACATGGTAATGTATGTGTACCGTAAAGAAATGCAAATTTACTGGTTAAATACACGAAATAGTAATTATTAACAAATTCAGTGATTAAACCGTTTTATTATACTCTCTAAAATATTTCTAAACGATATTTACTAAACACAATTACAGAAAAATAATTTAGTTTAATTGTTATCGAGCACACCACCCATTTTCCCCTTTCCTGTACCCCCCTAATTTTCCTTCTACAAATTTCGACTTTAAATTAATTCAACGTAAAGTATTCATCATTTCCTTGGTAACTTATTCCAATTCCTGACCTCCTTACCTAGGAAATAAAATATTCCCACAACCTTGTGTCTGTTTGTGGTTATGGTCATCTTTTCCCTTCCATGCATTACTTTCAATTCATACACCAATATCTTTCCATGCCTCATCACCAACATACGCCTTGTACACTCCGACGACCCATTTCTCCTTCCTCCTGTCTTGCAATGAATCCCATTCCAGCTCTTTTATCATATCGTTTACTGGTTGTGTTCTGCGGTGATTTCCAGCGACAAATCTAGCAGCCCTTTTTTGCACCCCCTCCAACTCCTGTATTTGATACAAAAAATGTGGATCCCTTACTACACCCCGCATATTCAGGCAATGGTCTGACCAAAGTTTTTCTAACCCAATTCCTTTACTTCTCCCGTACATCCCCTCATTACTCTCTCCAACAAGCACAGAATTTTGAAACCTTTTCCTACTACCAGTGCAATGTGTCCTGCCCAGTTAAGCTTGTTATCAAATGTAATGCCAAGATATTTACATTCCAAGTCATCAACAAGCAATTCTTTCCCCGCCTTATAATAATAATCAGTAATTAGTTTTTTGTTTATATATCTAATAAGTTGACTCTTCTTTGCATTTATCTTCATCCCATGTTTACCAACCCAGCTAGATATGCTGTCCAGATCACCCTGCAACTGTTTACAGTTCTCTATCGTTTAGATCCTTTTATATAGCATTATGTTATCTTCAAACAACCTAACTTCTGACAGTAAACGATCAACACAATCATTCATTAAAGTAATGAATAGGAATGGTCTCAATACGCTACACTGTGGCACTCCCATTTGTTCTTCAATTTCTTTTCATACAGTATTTCCTACCCTAACTTTTTGCTTTCTATCTTTTTAAATTCTTCAAACCAGGAAATCATTTTCTCATCTACTCCAATATTTTTTACCATATTTACCACCATTTTACGGTTCACTCTGTCAAAGGCCTTTCAAAGGCTTATTAATAATTCACAATGATATTGATTATATTCGATCTTTCCCAATATTTTTTATCCCAAGGATATAAAGCAGTCATAGTTTCCATAATGTACTCGTGTATCTGTAAAACGAAAACCGTGAATATGCGTTCCAAAAAATGAGAAACTACTGGGTAGATTTCGATTATATTTTTCTCCATTTTAAAGCTTAAAGTCTGTCTTAGAATCTGAATGACCTGCCCACCGGAGCATGAAATTTGTTTGCGCTATGTTTCACTCATTTCCGTAAGGTGAGAACGAGACTTCTTCAATGTGGACATGGAAATAGTATGACACCTAACGTTTATAGTCCTAAGGGTTCTTCGTCTCGGCACTTGTGGTATGATGCAGGACCACATTAACATAATAACGAGTTATCAGGGCAATCCAACAAGGTATGCATTACGCAGACTTAGCGTAAAATTTCTAAGATATGGGAAGGACTTCCTGCAGAGCAGAGGTCAGCGAATGTTTAGCCTGTTACGGCGAACTCTCCAGTCAAACTGGAACGAAAAAACGACAAAAACGCACACAATAGGACGTGCTAGCTTGAAAAGGCAGATATAGGACCCCACTCACGGGTAGGGGGAGGGGGTGAGGTGGAGGGGATGTCGGCCGCAGATCTGCATGTGGGACAGTGCTACAGGTGAGATTTACGGTAAACCGTTACAGTGTCGTATACCTAGGGTATATTGTTTAAAAACTTAAAATTCAATACTTTCAGTAACTATACGAAAGTTAACGCATTCTGTAGCGACCGCTTGGGCAACAGGCGAGTTGACCCCCGGATGTCACGCATTCGGATAAGAGCTCATTATCCTGAGCCGCGTACACGCACATTAATTAACTGATAGCCGCGGTGGGAAACAACAGACGAAGCCTTTATGTAAGAACACGCAATATTACCAATCGGATCACGTGTTATTTGAATGATCCTTTGAAACTGAGGAGTCAACAGTAAAATGTCCTCTTTCAAAACCGAACCATGAGCGGAAATGGCACCGAGCCTAGCCGCACGTGCACACAGGGCGTGTCTGTTCGGACTGATTATAAAACCCCGCACAGTAGCTAGCCAGTGTCCAGTCTGCCATCACCACTGCCACCACTAGCATCGCAGCATCGCCGTGCCAGTTGGTGCAGGTACTGTCTTAGCTGAGCTGTTGGATCCTGACTTGGGGAAGTAGCTTGTATATTCTCCTAGCCTAACCCTTCCCTCTTGTGTTTCATTACTTGTCTTTTCTATTATAAAATTGTACTCTGAACAATCTAACATTAAAAGACTGCTGAGTGGGCCTTGTGAATCAATCTCTGGTGTTAGTTGCTATAAAAGCCTACATATTACCGATTCTTTGGCAAGAGCCGCTCCTTGTCTTAATATCGAACCCGTGTCCTCAATATCTCAGCCAGTGCAATAACTGATTATTCCTAGTTGGGATAGGACATAAAATAAAATTGGTGTCAGGTGTGGGTAGTTTGTGTGTTTAAATCAGAGTAGACACACTAGGAATTGTGCTTGCATTAGCACACGTAGGCATTCTCTTTTGGCTACTTTTCGGCCGCGGAGTGGCGATAGCCGCAGTTAGGTTATACAAGCTGCAATTAAGTACCCAGTCAGGGGGGGGGGGCAATCCAACAAAATAGCTACAGCTACCAGCTGTTTGTCATCATCAACGTCGAGCCGTCGTTCACCAAAAAAGTCACAGCCTTTGGGTGGCTGGCTGCAAACGATCACAGCCGAGGGCTGGCTGCAAACATCCGAGAGCCAGGAGAGCCGTTCGCTGCCAGTGCTTAGCAGGCCCGGGCGCGGTCGCTGAGCCAGGTGAACCGGTCGCAGTTCGACTCTGGGGATTCGCCTTCAGTCCTGAGGACGAGGTGACTGCTTGGGACAAGCACCGGGGAAGTTCTTGCTTAATCGACGCAACAGCTGAGGTAGGTTTCGGATAAGTGGAACAGTAAAAATTTTTGGATGTAATTTTTGTACAGTTGTGTTTATGAGAGTGTGTTTTATTTTGATTGCTGTTGATTGTTGATTGTTATTATTTCAAAATGAGTGTGTTCACGGTAGTGCAGGCGAGGGAGGCGAACGTGCGGACAATGGTCCGTATGTTAGCATCTCTCAAGCTTTAAAGCTAATATCACAGCCATTTGATGGGGATAAAAGTAGATTAAGAGAGTTTATTGATAATGTAGATGTAGCTTTTGAATCATTAAGAGATGTGGATCAAGAATTGCTGTTACGTTTTGTAAAAGCTAAAATAACGGGAGATGCAGGTCTAGGCTAATGGTTAGGGATGCTACTAACACTTGGCCAGAAGTAAAGGAAATATTAGAGGAAAATTTTGCAAGTAAAAGAACCATCGATTACTATGCATGTAAAATGTTTCAGGCAAGACAAGGTAAATCTGAATCTGTTGCTTCATGGGGTAGTAGGATAGATGAAATGCAGCGCGACTTCAGGGAAGCTTGTAGACGTGAATGCAGCGAGGAGAATTTAGCGGGGGCAGTGGACCTCGTGTATTTGTTGGGGAGAGCTTGTTTTATTCAAGGACTTGCCAATGACAGAATTCAAACGATTGTTCGAAGCCGTGGGGATACTATACGCTTACCTGCAGCAGTCGAGTTAGCTTTGCAAGAGGAAAGCGCGATTCTGTCAATGAGTGAGAAAAGCTATCGACGTACAGAGGAACCGAGGAAAGTTATTAAGTGTTTCAGTTGTGGTAAGCTGGTCACACAGCAAGGAATGTAGAGTAAAAGAGAGTAAGATTAGGAGAGTTCCAGTAGTTAACGAAGTCTGTAAAAAGTGCCGCAAGCGAGGGCACGCTGAAAGTAAATGTAGGGCACGGGATGTGACCCAAGTTACGTGTTTTAAATGCCAGGTAAAGGGCATTATGCTAATGAATGTCGTGAGAAGTCTGCAAATAAACCGGTGGGAAGCCGGCAGTTAAACTGTTAGCGGGCGAACATTGGCGGTTAGTCCACGTCCGTATGGGTCTAGAAATGGCCGTAAACCGCCAAACAAAAAATGATGTAGTTACACTACCCTGTAAGCAGTGCAAACAGAACAAGATCAGGTTACTAGTAGATACAGGTGCTCAAATTAGTCTCGTACTAAGAGAATGTTTGAAGGATAATGCAGTTCGATACAAATGGAAAAATTTGCATTAAAGGTATTGCGGAAGAGCCGTTAGAACCTTTGGAACAGTAAAATTAACCCTAATGTAGGGAACAGTAAAATCACTCACATATTTCATGTGTGGGAATGGAATTAGATATCCCATACAATGGTTTAATTGGGAGGGATTTTTTCATAAAACAAAATGCCATTTTAGACTATGAAAGTAAGTCACTAAGTGTACAAAATGAAATGGTTACAATGGTTGCTGAAGAAGAACCGCAGCTAGAATCACATTTAAAAGTAAAGGTCGGTCCACGTGAAGAGAAAATTGTAAGATTGTTAGTTGAATGCGATCCAGAGTTACAGGAAGGAACAGTATACAAAACAGAAATATTACCTAATATCTGTATCCCAGATGCACTTGTTAAAATAAAAGAGGGATCATGCTTAATTAGTGTAACTAACACTTCGGAAGAAGAAGTTTGTCTTGATTGCGTTAAAGTTAAAGTAGAAGCTATTCCGGAAGAGGTGATAGAAAACAAGGAGACATATAAAATTCGAACACTTAAGAAGAACCCAAGAAACAGTTTAGTTCACGCGTAACGGAACTTAGGAAACAACTAAGAACAGAACACCTGAATCTAGAAGAGAAGTCGGAATTAATTCAAATATGCTCAGAATTTAATGATATATTCTTTCTGCCAGGAGACAAACTTACGCACACAGACGTAATCAAACATGAAATACCCATTTTACCAGAGGCAAAAGGAAAAGTAATTAATACCAGACCATATAGGATACCAGAGGCACAGCGTGTAATTTTACAGGAGCACATTGATAAAATGTTACAGGAAGATATAATAATACCGAGTAAAAGTGCTTGGAATTCCCCTTTGTTGCTCATTCCAAAAAAGTTAGACGCTAGCGGTAAACAAAAATGGAGAGTTGTTGTAGATTACAGGAAACTTAATGAAATTACTGTTGGAGATGCATTTCCCTTCCAAACATCTCAGATATCTTAGATCGTTTAGGTAAAGCCAAATATTTCTCAACTCTTGATTTAGCCAGTGGATATTACCAGATTCTAATGGATGAAAAAGATAGAGAAAAGACTGCATTTAGTTCCAATTTTAATCATTATGAATATAAAGAATGCCAATGGGATTAAAGGGCGCACCGGGCTGTTTCAAAGACTAATGAATAATATTTTAGCAGGGTTACAAGGTCTCAAATGTTTTATTTACCTTGATGACGTAATTGTCTATGCAACATCACTGAAGGAACATAATGAACGGTTAAGTGAGGTTTTTCAAAGATTAAGGGAAAATAAACTTAAACTTCAAATAGATAAGTGTGAATTTCTTAGAACTGAAGTAGCATACCTGGGCACATAATAACAGATAAAGGAATCAAACCAGATCCAGTTAAGGTAGAGAAGGTTAAGAACTATCCTCAACCACAGACGACTAAACAACTAAAAGGATTTCTAGGACTATCGGGTTACTACAGACGTTTCATGCCTAATTATAGTAAGATTGCGAAGCCATTGCATGAGTTGCTAGTTAAAGGTCGAGAGTATAATTGGGAGGAACCACAGGAGAGAGCTTTTCAAGAATTGAAACAATTATTAATAAATCCACCACTTTTACAGTATCCAGATTTTAGTTCACCTTTTATTATTACAACAGATGCTAGTAAGTTTGCAATCGGAGCCGTTTTATCACAAGGAGAATCTATAGGGAAAGACTTACCAATTGCATATGCCTCTAGAACTTTAATAAATGCCGAACAAAATTATTCTACCACAAAAAGAATTATTGGCGATAGTATGGGCTGTTAAACAATTTAGACCGTATGTGTATGGCCGAAAATTCACAATTGTGACAGACCATAAACCACTCACGTGGATATTTAGTGTGAAAGATCCCAGTTCTAGATTGTTGAAATGGAGACTTAAACTTGAAGAATATGAATACACAGTAGTTTATAAAAAGGGAAAGTTAAACACCAATGCTGATGCTCCGTATACGAGAAGTTCAAGTACAGGACAAAGAGAGCGAAAGAATTGAGCAAAATTTTGAAGATAGTATAAGGAGGGTAAAGACGAAATTAGTCCAGAGGAAAAGGAACAGATTTTGAAAGAATGTCATAATTCACCAGTAGGAGGTCATCAGGCATGACTAGGACTTATGAGAAAATAAAAGAGTACAAACAATGGGCAGGAATGAAGCGAGACATAGAAACTACATCGGAAGTGTGAGACGTGTCAGAAGAATAAAATCACCCAGAATAAAACCAAAATGCCATTAGAAATAACGCGTACACCTGAAAATGTTTTTGAGAAATGTTGTATGGATATAGTGGGGCCGTTAAGCATTACTGATAAAGGAAATCGGTACATACTAACTTTTCAAGATGAGTTGTCGAAATTTACGTTAGCCGTACCAATTGATCAACAAGACGCAAACACAATAGCTAGGAAGTTTGTTGAAGAAATACTTAGATATGGTATTCCCCATTATTTTAACAGATCAAGGGGCAAATTTTATGAGCGATGTTTTCAAAAGAGTATGCAAAATATTAAAAATCCAGAAAGTCAAAACTACGGCGTATCATCCAGAAAGTAATGGCGCGCTTGAAAGGAGTCACAGAACCTTAGTAGAGTATTTGCGACATTTTATTGCTAAAGATCAGAGAAATTGGGACGAGTGGATCCAGTATGCTGTATTTAATACTACACCACATAGCAGTACAGGTTTTACTCCTCATGAACTTTTGTTTGGTCGGAAAGCAACATTCCAGGTATACTAGAAAGAACAGTCAGAAATAGTATATTGTTACGATGATTATGTTAAGGAATTAAAAGGCAAACTGCAATCATTACAAAATATAGCCAAAGAACATTTACACAAAAGTAAGGAGACTAACAAAAGGTATTATGACCGAACGGAAAATGCAAAAGTGTTTAAGCAGGGAGACAAAGTTTTATTGCATGACGAATCTGTAAGAAGAGGTCGTTCAAGAAATTAGATTCACAGTGGATAGGACCGTATGATGTTTTACGAACAGAAGGACCAAACGTGATTCTCAAAATTAAAGGGAATAAAATCATGAAGTACACGCCAATAGACTAAAAGAATTTTTTTAATTGCAGGAATGGTACCATTGAAGATTGTCTTGGGACTTTTTATAGTGATAACGGGAAGTTCTGCATGGGAAGATTTCCATATAGAGAAGATCAGTTCTTCACCAGGGTTGTACTATGATAATTTGGGTAAGGCCAGACTTTACAGCACAACATGGAAAGTCGTAAGTTACGTGAAGTTGGAAGATATTATGAAAAAATTACAAGCGGAAACGTATGCTCAGTTATCAATAGATTTTTGTAGGAGTAAACTATTTCATTTGAACATAAGTAACGCAGAATGTGTCAGAATCGAGAAACACATAGACAGACATGTAGCAAGAATTAAAGATGCTCAGAGTCTAATTTCACAGTTAACAAGGCACGAGTTAAGAAAGAAACGAGGTCTTTTCGACTTCGGGCGAAATCAGTAAAGTACTTTTCGGGACGTTAAGTTCAGCAGATGCAACTTATTTTAAATCCAAAATTGATCACATGGAAGACAAGCAGTTACAATTATTAAAATTGACAAAAGAACAGGTAGCCGTTGTTAAAACCACCTTAAATGGAATAAATAGCACGATGTCCAGTGTAGTTCAAAATGAGAAAATTCTAGCAGAGGGTATGAAAAAGATTGAACGCTATGTTATTGATTATGTACAAACTAACGACGCAACTATACAGCGTATGGCCACATTGTTAGCTATAAATGAGCATTTGGTGCAACTCACATTGATTTTTGAAGAAATAGAAAGAGATTATGATCTATTGATCAATGCTATTGTAAACGCACAAAAAGGAATTCTTGAACCACATATTATCAACCCAGTTCAAATTGTAAATTACTTGAAACTTATAAGAGATGATTTAAGGGATCTCAAATTCCCAGTTCCACTTACCGAAGCTTACGGTTATTTATTACTTAAGTTAATAGATTTAGACGTATTCTTAGCGGGTAACGTCCTTGGATATGTAATTCATGTACCATTAATTGACAACAGTGTTTTCAATATGTACAAGGTAATTCCATTGCCTATGGAAATTAAAACTTCACCTGGAAGTTATGTGTATATTCAACCTGAAAAAGAGTTATTACTTATTGATGATGCTAAAAGGCACTATGCCAAGTTAGATTCAGACAAACTGGAATGTAAATTGTTAGATCAAACTAAGAATATGTAAGCAGACATTCATTTTGCTGTCCACTTATGATCATGAAGAATGTGAGGCTAAGTTGTTACAACCAGTCAGGGAAATACCTGCTGATTGCTTAAAGAAAGTTGTTCATTTAAATCAGAGCCTATGGACACATTTGGGGCACAATGAATGGCTGTACTTAATCCCTAAGGAGGAAGGTATAATAGTTCTGTGTGGAGCAGGTACACCCACAGATATAATGGGTCTAGGTAAAATAAAATTTTACACTCGATGCAAAGGTTATGGAACAGAGTTTTATCCAATCTGAATATGTAATAAGCAGTAATATATCAAGCAAGGATGTTATCCCGAACATAGACATAGATTGTTGTATAGTTAATAATAAAAAACAAAATATATCTCTGGATATTGTGGGCCATTTCCTCAATTGCAAGTTAATCAATTTTTTATAGAGGTGAATAACACGCCAATGCAATTGAATTTTGTTTTATTTTGGTGTCGTACGCATTTCGCTCTATATCAAGAGCATCATCAGCGACAAATTCAATTGCATTGGCGTGTTATTCACCTCTATAAAAAATTGAAAATATATCTCAATTATTACAACTTAAGCTACCTATGGAACGCGTGGCAATGCAACTAGATGATTTAAAACTTGCAGGTCACAAAATAAAAGATTTGGAAGCAGAGGTAGAGAAGCAAGAAAGAGAGGCTAAAGAACCTTTCACATTTGGCATTTCGTTCACCACCTATGCGGGATGCATTGCTGTACTTATTTTAATAATTTGTTGTTGTTGTCGATACTGCAGATGTTGCAGGGAAGGTTATCGATCTGTAAAGAAATTTATGGATGATGACTGTTGTGGAAAGGTATGTGTTAGAACCACTATTGTAAACAATTGTAGAGAGTCTCGACTGTCAGTTGGTAGAAAATCAAATTCAAGTACAGATGATGAGAGAGTAGTGTTTACTAGAGGTAACAAAGTTTGTGACGAAAGCATTGCCATTGCGGGTATTCCGAAAGAGGAAAGATCCATAGCTAAGCGGTGTGACAAGAGATAAAATGTAATAATTGTAATGTAATTCTTAAATGAAAATAATTGTTTTCCTTTTCTTTACTTGTTTGTAAACTGGTTTAGTTGAGTGACATGAGAATTTTTAGGAATACAACTGATGTAATTATGTAACCTCTGTAATCAATGCAGTACATGTAATGAGAAATGTAACTAAATTAAGTAATGTGACAGATGTAACCTATGTAACTAAGGAAATTTTGTATGTGATTATAATAACTCTTGTAACCTAGAATAAGAAATATGAAGTTTAAAGAGTCAGTAGTAAGTAGGTAAGATGGTTTTATGAAAATATTTCATTATTGTATTTGATTATGATTATAACTGTAATAATCAGAAGGAAGTAAGAAAGTCAGATCCTCAGCAACAAAATTGCTGCAACAAGAGCAGTTGCATCAATTTTCCCCGGGCAGGGAGGTGTCGTATACCTAGGGTATATTGTTTAAAAACTTAAAATTCAATACTTTCAGTAACTATACGAAAGTTAACGCATTCTGTAGCGTCCGCTTGGGCAACAGGCGAGTTGACACCGGATGTCACGCATCCGGATAAGAGCTCATTATTCTGAGCTGCGTACACCACATTAATTAGCTGATAGCCGCGGTGGGAACCAACAGACGAAGCCTTTATGTAAGAACACGCAATATTACCAATCGGATCACGTGTTATTTGAATGATCCTTTGAAACTGAGGAGTCAATGTCCTCTTTCAAAACCGAACCATAAGCGGAAGTGGCACCGAGCCTAGCTGCACGTGCACACAGGGCGTGTCGGTTCGGACTGATTATAAAACCCCGCCACAGTAGCTAGCCAGTGTCCAGTCTGCCATCACCACTGCAGCCACTAGCATCGCAGCATCGCCGTGCCAGCTGGTGCAGGTACTGTCTTAGCTGAGCTGTTGGATCCTGACTTGGGGAAGTAGCTTGTATATTCTCCTAGCCTAACCCTTCCCTCTTGTGTTTCATTACTTGTCTTTTCTATTATAAAATTGTACTCTGAACAATCTAACATTAAAAGCCTGCTGAGTGGGCCTTGTGAATCAAGCTCTGGTGTTAGTTGCTATAAAAGCCTACATATTCCCGATCCTTTGGCAAGAGCCGCTCCTTGTCTTAGTATCGAACCCGTGTCCTCAATATCTCAGCCAGTGCAATAACTGATTATTCCTAGTTGGGATAGGACAGTATTACTGTATTTTCAGAAAGAGTTTTACCTTTTTTTGGACCAGGAGTTTCCAAAATACCCTTTTCAGATTTTAGCTTTCTAGCTTGTCGCACCATGTACTCACTTACATTAAATTCGTTCATCACTTTATTTCGACTCCAAGAATCCGGAGCCAAGGTCAGAATCTGGATTTTTCTAGACCTCCCAACAGATGAAATCTTCTCTTTGATAAGAGAAATCATTACATCAAAATCCTTTGCTTTCTCAACCACACTTGTATCTTCTTCGTCATCATCAGAACTTGGTGCATCATATTTTAATGCTTTTGAAACCACCTTTTTTGCAGTCTTTTCAATACTGCTAACCTTCCTTTTAAAATAAGACCCTTTACTATGTTCTGACAAGCCATGAAGCTTTATCGGCGTTAAACCTAAATTATCAAGAGCAATGTTTGTTTGTACAAGGGATTCATTTCTGGATTCCAATGATTCTAATTCAACCATGACTTCAACTCTTAATTTTTCCTCACAAAAGTTACGGTTTTATGCTAATATTTTTTGTCACTAATTGTTTAGAAAGATCCAAGCCTACACTTCTCAATGATTTTTTGATGGGCTTTTTGTGTTTTTTTAGTGGGTCTACACATGTTGTTTGATACTTTTCAAAAACATTTAAAAAGTAGTTGCTGTGGTGTGAACATATATTCTTAAATTCACACAGATTAATTCCAGATCGTAAGTGGATCAAATCTTTTTCTTCCTCACTCAATTCAGATAATGGTTGTAACTTTTTTGAAGGTGTGTAGGTTGTTTGGAAACAGTCAGATTTTTTAAATAACCCTACGCTACAGGTTTGAATATCTGACATACTGATTTCACTTTTGGTCTGATTACTGTTCTGGTTACTTTTATAGGATATTGGAAAAGAATCTCTGTAAACTAAGTAACAGTACTTACTGAAGGTTCGAATAAACTTAATAAAATACCATCCAAGCACTATTTAACACTGCAATATTTTTTTACTTCAAAACACAGGAGTAACAAAACAAAATCGAAGCCTACATTGTTACTCCATTAAATTGATAACAACTATAACTGTTGACCAAATTAAAACTAAAAGACTTAAAACTCTGAATGAAAAAAATAATAATTAAATTACGTCACTGTATGTAAGCACAACCTGACTCAATGAAAGACAGTGAGCAACTGAATCTAACAATTACCAACTGTGGAAGAACAGCATGACACCACAGGACAAGAGCCTGTTGAGACATGCTTGCAGAGTGAGCTGTATGGAGGAGCATGTCGCCACAGGAAATGTATCTGATCAGACTTGCAGAACCATGCAAATTTTAATGAGCACAGCTAATCAGGCACTGTTATTAGCTAAATCAAGGTAAACCTGACTTCAGTTGTACTATTATGACGACTGAGCTTTTTTAACTATTAGTACTGTAAAACATACACAGCTGATTGAATTTTTAACTTAACATACCAAGTTTAAATTTAAACTTAACTGGAGTGGAAAATTGATATCTATCAACACTAATATTATTTATTAAGAAGATAAAAACTTATTTTTGGTGGCTAAGTCACTTGGTTCTTTTTTAAAAAAAAAAAATATAATTAATATTATTTTAAAAATTAGATAACTATTAAACAGGTTAAAAAGCCAACATAATTTTTCTTTTATCTAATAGCCTATACAATCAAGAGTATTTTAAAACAAATTTGAGCTTTCTATCAGGTCTGAGACTCTAGATATTGCAGTTTTTGTAAAACTAAACATCCGTTAGCTAAAAAAAAAAAACCTTGTAAATTTTTTCATTTGGAATATTTTAATATATCTTTATGGTATTTTTTTAAATTTAGAGATAACACCCAAAATTTCATACTGATATCTTGAGTATTCTTTAATATACAATTTTTTTTAGTTGTGAGGACACATTTTTAAGTTACGATTTCCGACTGCTGAAACAACGCCAAACCTAAAAACTTTAAAAATGTATATAAAAAAAACTATAAGAGATAGAGCAAAAAAAATTTACAAGTGGTTTCAGGATGATAAAAGAAGTAATTGTACCAAGTTTCATCAAAATCTGACATGGTTGGTGTCAAGGCCTGGGTGACTTGACATGGAATGACCCCACACAAATAAGGGGTTTGTGGAGGTTTTTTAGCACTTCCATCTTCCCAGCTAAAATACAGCAATGGGATGTGTAAAGAACATTACAAAATGAGGAATAGTACATTGGACATTTACTTAGCAAAGCATGATAAAAAATGTGGAGTCTCATGTAACGGACATAATAAATTTGTGATAAGGCAGTTTTGATTGAAATAAAGGGGCTCAGTAACTTAGCAAGAGGAAGGATTTACATATCATCATAACAAAGCAAGATTTTCAAGACTGAGCAGCTGTGTTAAGGAGAATTTCATCATAAAACAAAATAATGAGGAGTCCAGATTATTTCTTGAGTATGATGGTGCAGTATAGGACCCACATTTTGGGTATCAAATACAAGAGTTAGGGGGGTCAAAGAAGGGCTGGAAATGACTGCATTACACAATCAGTAATTGATGTGATAAAGGAGCTGGATTGGGATTTATTTGTAGGCAGGAGGATGGTGAGGATAGTGCTGGGAGTGTATGAGGTGAATATTGGTGTTAACAGTTGAAAAGATATTGGTAGAAGTAGTACATGGAAGGTAAACAAATACTATGACCACAATTTGACACTGGATTTGATACATAAGAGAGTATTAAAGTCATCTTTTGTAGGTAAGGTGTCAGGAATAAATCATGTAAAATGCAGAAATATTTTAAAATCAAAATTTCTAAGGTAAAAAGTAGGGGCTGGGGGAGTGGGGAAATTACTCTAGAAGAATCTAAGATAATTTAAATTATTTAGTGCAAGGCTTTTCACAGTCAGAATGTTTATTATGAGTGAATACAAATAAGTCCAATGCGTCGTGCAAGCAGTGCTGGCATAAGTGTGGGCACAACTAGTGGTAAGTGTCTATAAATTTGTAAATTGTTTATATTTTGCTTAAGTTTTTTTATCGATTTTTATTCTTGATATTGAATCACTACATCATTTATGGTAATCTACAAGGAGAAGTTATAGTGAATGAAATCTTCTCTGGACTGCTATTCTAAACTATACTATACAAAACTATAACTGCAAATATTTTTAAAAAAATGTTTTTGGGGTGCTGTTAATAAGCTATCAAGGAATCAATCTTCTCTTTTTTAAAAATGTGTCAGTCTGTTTGCAATTTTGGATGAAAGGGTTCCATGAAAAAACTAGTGGTCAGATTCTGCCCGAGTTTTGATTAATGTGCAGCCCGTGAGTGCACATATAAAATATGTTTCATTTTGATGTGATGTAAAGCTGATGAATTTAAGATAGTTTTTCATTGAACTTGAAAAACTGTTGGTCAGAGATTGATGAGTTTCCCTTTAATTTAGAAGCTGTGGTCGTGCGTGTAAAGCAGAGTATGTTTATTTTGATGTCATTGAAAAGATTACATGATTAAATAATTTTTTTTACATGATTCACACACACACTACTGCTTGGAATTTGGTGGTATTTCAATTAATATATAACCCGTGGCCTAGTAGTAAGGTAGGGTATGCTTTATTTAAATGTAATACTGAAAGGCTGAGAAATCTATACATATAATAGCTGTAATGAGAAAAAGAACTATATTTAAAATATAATTTAAAAAAATTTTTTCCTGTACTGTTAATAAGCTACAGAAAAGGAATTGGCTGTTTTTAAAATTTGTGTCTGTCAGTTTGAATGAAAAGGATTCATGCTGATACTTCTGATCAGATTTTGACATGGTTTTGAATAATGTACTTCCCTGGGTCAAGACTGGTTTCTTTTTTTTTTTACATTTTGAGTGAATTCAGAAAGCTGAGAATTTTAAGATAAAATGGCTTACAAATTAGTGTCAGGTTATCATTGAATGCAGTTCAAGCATAAACTACTGTTTGGATTTTCATGGAGTTTTGAATAATATACAGCATTGACTCAGGAGCAGGGACATAGCTATCGGAGGGTTAGGTGGTGCTGTGCACTGCCCCCCCCCCCCCCTAGCTCGGGGAGCCCCAGCCAACAAACCTCACAAGACTTGGTAGAGCTAAAAAATAAAGTTGCCCTTCTGGCCTGACAGTCCACCCAATTTTATTTTTTTTTTTTTTTTTTTTTTTTTTTTTTTTTTTTTTTTTTTTTTTTTTTTTTTTTTTTTTTTGCACCGGGGCCCTTGTTAACCTATACCACTGCTCAGGAGTAAAATTCTTCTTTTTAAAGTATCTTCTCCTAGCAGAGATTTTGGTCAGTTACATTTTATTCTGATGCCTTAGAGAGGTGATATAAAGCCTGAATTTTATTCATTACTGTAAGTATGTATTCATTATGAAATATTTCAAGACACTACCATTACATGACTTGTGTGTTTTCTGTAATGTTTTTAGTCTTTTTAATTTGATTTTGTAAAATATCTGTAAAAATCCTACTAGGAAACAAGAAAATTGAGTATCATGGGATGCAAGGTTTATTTTATAAGTTTATCGGTGGCTTTTTACACTAACCCATGGTAAACTTGAGGAGGCATGTGACATAACAAAATATTTTTATAAGTAAATCATATTTTTCCCTTGAGTGTCGAAAATAAATATTTATTCCTAGAGAAAAAGAATAGGAAAGTATAGGTTGCTATGGAGATAAAGAAATAATAAGGATTGAGGCTATCGGCTTAGACTCATGGATAGGTTTGCTTGGAATTATCATTGTCGAAACAAACTTGCATCTTTGGAGATTAGTCAGTTTCAATGTAGTTCCTAGATGATTACAAAATATACAATAAACTTAAAACTACCTGAATGAAAAAGGACTGAATTAGTTCACAAATCATCAGTTATAAGTCGGACCAAATGGGTGGATCCAGGGGCAGGACTAGGGGGCTCAAGGCCCCCCCCCCCAAAAGTATCTAGGTTCACCTCTCCACTTCTGACATTGTAATTTTGGAAAAATTACCGATTCAAGGCCCGAGGAGACTATTAATACTACACTTTACCTGACTCTAGCACCCCCAAAGCCAAAATCCACTCAAGCCAAGCCCTCCCAAACCAAAATCCTGGATCCGCCCCTGGGACCAAATCACGACAGTTACGCATCAAGTCCACGTAGCTTGGCTAGCTTTGTACGTGACAATTCAGCATGGAAAGCCTGTTCAGACAAGCAGTTGTACCATCTACAAATGTCCTTCAGCCACAAATTCCTTTTCCTTCCAATAGATCTTTCCCCTGTAATATTGGATAGGTTTTTATTTTCATGTGGATTTGTAACACTGGGAAATTAAGCTAAATGTGTCAGGAAATAATTATCCATTTTTTTTTTTTTTTTTTTTGCTGATCATGAGTCATGCAAAAACTACACATAGAATTTGAAAGGTTTCTGAATAGCACACAGCTCATGGTTCCGTGAGCATAATAAGGCACATTTTCTTCTTCTTTCCAGTTTCAATTCTTCATCCTTTGTTGTTGTTTTTTTCTTCCTTCAGTCCAATATTCCTTCATCATTTCACTAAGTGTCTTCCAAACTTAATACCTTCTTGGATCCTGATGACGTCAGGTGTGTATCCGGCCTTTTTTAAAAGGGCCGTCGACTTTCTCTCAATCCTCAAAGTCGGATCGTCATTGAGAAGCTTGTAGTTGGCATCATCAAGAAGTTGCCTTATCTTGGCCTCATACATCTCAGCTGTAAAAGGCCAGATACACACCTGACTTCATGAGGAGCCTTCGTTCTCGTTCTCCGAGGCCACCCAACTCTATGGCCTCCCCAAGATACACAAGGCAGACGTTCCTCTACGGCCGATTGTAAGCGCCATAGGTAACGCTTCATACACTTTGGCCAAGTACCTGACGGGAATACTCAACCCGTTTGTGTGGACATGTCCCCACCATGTGAAGAACTCGCCACAGTTCGTGGAAACGCTCCGAGAGATACGGCTTTCGGACACTGACATCATGGTCAGTTTTGATGTCGTCTCCTTGTTCACCAAGGTCCCTGTGGCTGACACCCTACAGCTGTTGCGCCGTCTCTTCGAACCCCAAATTGTGGACCTTTTCGAGCTGGTCCTGACCTCTACCTACTTCACCTACATGGGAGTTTTCTAACGAACAGACGGATGTGGT